>CM021100.1:722338990-722371521 GCA_007115665.2 Sequoiadendron giganteum
TGCTTTCTTGAAGCCACCTTGATCTTCAATATCCTTTGGTGTCTAGAGGAGTACATAGTGGGGCATAATCATTACTTTTGTTTGCTATGTTTTTGGGATGTTCTTGTAATGCTACCATGATGAATACTTGCCTTGCGTGTGAAAGGACAATTTTAGGAAATGCAATGACCTTTTCATATCAGGTTCTTTATACCTTTTATGTGTAATGCCTAACTTGCTTTGAGTTTCATTTTCTCACATGATCAAAAAACATTTTTGTATATCAAGTATGAACAAGGATACTCCTATTTGTTTGTAGAGTCAAATTACATGCAATATATATGATGCCACCTTGTTTCTTCATACCTTGGTACATAGTTTCTACTTGCTATATCAAAATAAGTATTGATTTATATTATTTAGCATAACCAAAAGCAAAATAAAAATCATCTTTTCCATCCTATTTTCTAGTAAAATCCAAATCATACCAATAATTATAGCTTTTTTGATATTTGATCAACATTATTATATCTATCCATCTAATCATCTATCCATGTATCCATCATTATCCAAAATCATATATTCTATCCTACTCATCATACCAACTATTCTATCCATGTGTCATGACATGAAATAAAACAAAAAATATTCATGACATCCTACATCCACAAAGCATTAGTACCATCATAATATCATACAGCATGCATCACCATATCCATCATCAAAAAATATTAAAAGAATTATCACACCATATCTTGTATCATCATAACAACATGATAAAGTCATCCATCATACATCATATGATCATATAAAAATCATTAAATACATACATTGATTGCAAATAACATCACATCACATCATATCATAGTCGCAATAAAATATAGTCTCATTTCATATATATCATCAAAAGTATGTCGTGATACAAATTGTACATCCAAATGTTTAAAATCTACTCATAGACATATGAAAATGTGTCTACATCAAATATTTGTGTACATGAATATATACAAATTCATATCTACATAGGACTCCTTCTCTCCTCCTCCTAACCAAGAGAAGGTGGATGGGGAGGAGCAACCTATTAGCCTACAACTTGTTGTGCCCCAGGGCCCTTTCCCCCTGACTACCCTATATTTTGTGGCACTAATGGTGGATGCCCCACTGATCCTCCATCTAATCTCTCAAACTTCCCTACTATTGCACTCCTAAATGAGAACTTGGGAGCTCTCCTCCCTATAGGCACTATGACCTCATATAATATCCTATAATAAATCACCTCCTACATAAGAGTTACGATCTCCCTCATATATTGGTCCATAGTAATCATTGCACCCTACCCAAATGCCTCTATCCATTGTCATCAGGCTCACTTTGTGTTTCTCTTTGAAGTCAATTTTACCACCTATTCCTCTGCCTAGTAATGGTGTCCTATCTTTGTGTCTCGCTCTATCATCCTCTGAGCTACTTGAACAATTAGGCTATCTCTCCTCTTTGTACCCATCTCTCTCTCTCATCAAACTTGATCTCTCTTAGATAATGCCACTATGAGATTGACATCCATGCCCCCATCCCCTCCTCATTTTTTGTCACCTCTCCACCTCTCCCACCTCCTGCCACAACTAGCACTATCACTTGTTTTCCTTGATCAAGACCCCCTCCATCTCCTTCACCTCCTCCTACAACTTCCTTAACAAGTTGTCTCACTCTTTGAGCCCTAGTTAGATCTGCCTCTCTCCTCTACCATCTCATCACCCACCATGGGATGGGTGGATCTTAATGGCCTCTACACAACCCACCACATGTCATAATTAGGAGTATTCCATGTATCCTATGCTCTTGAGGCCCATGTCCACTAAACTATCATCAATGCAAAAAAATCTTAAACTACAACTTGAGTTCTTTGCATAGGTCCCCACTTGCCTATCTCTCATTGTGTGTGAGAAAACATAGCATGATAATATACTATTAAGACATCTTGGGTCCCCGAATTGCTTCTTGACCCTATCAAGAATATATCTCTCCAAAATGTGTAGGGATTTTCCGATGAGCCACCTAGTCTATCAATAGTATGGTAGATGTCTGTAATCATCAACTCAAGCCTCACATTATAGGCATGGCCTCTAGATGAACTCATCCATGTCATCAAGACATCTCCTCTAGTAATCCAAATCTCCCAATTTTCATTATGTCAACAATGCATCATATCAGTATACATAAGGGTCTCTTATGACCCAAGTAATATCTCCAATTGTTTGAGTGATAATAATATGCTCCCATGCCCATATGTGAAGTAGTGTCACCCTAACTAATAGACTTGTAGTAGATCTATACACCACCTAGTGCATATCATGAAATAGGTGGGCTAACATGCATGACCCCCAAGCATAAATGACAATATCAATCATCATCCTCTCTAGCATGTGGCCCCATCCAACTTAAAAACCCTTGGATCATCGATCAAGAATGATCACATCAGAAATGAGGCCTTTAATCATTAAAATTAGATCATCATACACTCCCACTCCTAGCCTCAAATCTATCTCACCATCCTCAATATCCATCTCATCATCATGTAATACTCATTTTAGAGATTCCCCACCAAATTTTGTATCGTACACAACTCAATCACCCTCTATCAAGATCCTCTAGACATCCCCAAGGGTGATGGTAGCATCTCCAATCAGGGATCTGAATGAAAAAGTCTCGCTATGCTATCTCTCAACAATGATAGTCATGAAAGCCCTGAGTACAAATCTTTGACATAAATGCATCTTGGAATAGTCCCATAGCTCCCAATAACTCTACATCCATCTCACTCAGGTAGGAAATCCTCTACAAAAGTGTCGGTCGACACTCCCTCAATAAGATTGGATCTAGTACAACCTGAAAACATAATGCCCATGACATCAATTTGTCAAAAAAACTTGCAAAAATATCTAATTTATAGCAATTTGAATCAATTGTGACCCTTTTTTCAAAAGCATCCCTTTATCTCAATCATTTTTTAGCCTTTTATCTAAAGTGTTGCTTTAACCAAATTAAATCACTTTTCAAAAGTTCTGCTCTATAATAGTTATTTACGAGCCAAAATTCAAAAGCAACATGGCACGTCAAATGCATCATGACACCATCAAAAGCATCATGTTGGGTTTCAAATGTGTCATGTTGAGTTTCAAAAGTGTTGATCCTAGATCAATGCATTTGATTGACTCACTAGACCTAACATTTGTCACTATCAAATTGATGCCTAACTACAAAAGGATTAGCTACATATTGTGGGAGTTGCTCCCATAGGCCTTTGGAATTGAAAAAATTGACCTATATGGTGAATAACATGAATAACACTAGCCATCTCTACAAAAACTTTGCACTAAAATCTCTTTTGTGAGCTTTGGAAATTCTAAACTAGGAGGGTGTGAATGAGTTGGAAATGACCCCAAGGGCCTATATATAGATCTCAAAACCCTAGATTCACCCCATTCCACCCCCTACATCCTATTTTCTTCATGACCTACATGTCCTGATCAATTTCCTCACTATCCTGACAACATTTTTCATCCTTTTCTTCAATGAACATATTTCATCTTCCTATCATGAGCCTGGCCCAAAAAAAATTATTAACCAATCTCTTGAGGGGGAAGCCTACCATCTATCTATCATTCCTTCATTTGTTGGCACATAGTGGGGTATCATCATCATTTTAAATTTACCCAAATCAATAAGATGTCTTTGTGTAACATACCTAAAGTTTACCCTATTTCACCTAGTTGTAACTCAAAATGTGAAAAGATCAAGTTCATAAATATATGAAAAAAAAATATCCTTTTCAATAACACATTTACACATTTGAAATAAACTCATTCCAGATTATATTGCATGAATAAAATAACATTACATAATCCCAAGTAATGAATTCATCTTCCATTTACATCTGTCAAATAGATTCTAGATCATAATTACAAATCATAGCTTACAAGATCTTACATGGCTTTAGAGAGCTTAATGGTACAAGAGTATATTGGTCAAGATTTCCACAACTAGAACATACATCTTCATCTTCCTTCTACTTCACAATTCTTGGCTTCCAACTGCATGAGGGAGAGCATCACCCAAGTTCTTTTCCTCCAACCACAGACTTAAGTGGTCCCCCACACATCTTCCTAACCGATAAGATGGCCCTACCCTTCAATGAAGAGTTTGGTATGGAAACCCTCTAATATATAATTCCTACCTGAGCATGGTTTTGTTTCTTAAAAACTAGTGTTTCCATACACTGGATACCCGCCTAACATGCATGACACTCCCTACTAGCTATGCAATTCCTAGCTCACAAAGAATTGACAAAGTGTGTACAGTGTTGTCTACAATTACTTTGGCCACATTTATCATAAATTATATAATAATAAAATCACTCAATACTTTGAGAATATTCATATGTTTACCCACCCCCTCACTCAACTTGGAAACTCTATTGACCATAAACAACTCTTGACTAGGCTTGACCTCAAGATAATAACAAGATTCTATTCTGAAAAGTGATGACATAATTATATTGATCTAACTGAACAATTAGGTTTATCCCAACCTCTTGAATACCCTATTACACACTTGTGACATTTGTGGGATTGGAAACTACCTCTTATTCAAGTTCTTTATTTTAATCATGGGATTAACGACTCTCCTAGTTTATATCTAAATAATCTTTATGATACCATGTCACCAATTGGACACATCTAGTCTCAATTAAAGCACTAAAACTATTTGATTCAGGAGCATCTGACTCCTTCATTTCTTCATCTGTAGTGTCACATTGCAAACTGGGGGCTGTAAGGCAAGCCAATAGGTGGCAGGTTGAGTTAGCGTCTAGTGCGAAATTTGCATCGCATTCTATAGTACCTGACTATAGGTTGGAGATTGGACCACTCCTTACTACCTTGGATCTTCGGGTTATGCCATTGGGATCCTATGATATTGTCTTAGGTATGGATTGGTTAGAGGCTCACCAAGCAGTTATTGATTGTCAACGTAAGTCGATTCGGTGCATTAATGCATCTGGTGGTGAGGTGGATGTTATAGGAGTTCAGAGAACGATATCTTTGAGGATTATCTCAGCTATGCAGTTGAGGAGATGTGTTCGGCAGGGATGTCAGTTGTTTGCAGTTACAGTTGAGGACTTGGGATTAGGAGATGGAGAGGAGAATGTATCTTTGGATAGTCATCCCATTCTTTAGGAGTTCTTAGATGACATTCCAAGGATGCCACCGCGGAGAGATATAGATTTTAAAATTGACTTAGTACCTGGATCGGAGCCTATTTCACAAGCTCCTTACCGCATGACTACTCAGGAGCTGAAAGAGCTTCGCTTGCAATTGGAGGAGTTGTTAGAGAAGGGGTTCATTCATCCTAGTGTTTCTCCTTGGGGAGCACCGGTCATCTTTGTGAAGAAGAAGGACGGTTCACTTCGGTTGTCATTGATTACCGATAGTTGAACAAAGTGACGATCAAGAATCGTTATCCACTTCCCAGAATTGATGACTTGTTTGACCAAGTCAAGGGTGCTACCATCTTTTCAAAGATAGACCTTAAGTCAGGATACCATCAGCTCCGTATTTTTGACTCAGATATTCATAAGATGGCATTTTAGACATGGTATGGTCACTACGAGTTTACTGTGGTACCATTCGGGTTGACGAATGCGCCATCTGTGTTCATGAGTTTGATGAATGGAGTATTCCACACATACCTTGATAGGTTTGTTCTTGTGTTCCTAGATGATATACTGATATATTCTAGGATAGTAGAGGAACATGAGGAGCATTTACGACAGGTATTGCAATGTCTTTGAGATAACTAGTTATATGCCAACTTGTCAAAGTGTGAGTTCTTTAAGACTAAGATCAAGTATCTTAGTCATGTGATCTCAGGGGAGGGTATATCTATGGATCCTTCAAAGATCCAAGATATTCTTGATTGGTCTACACTCACGAATGTGGCAGAGATCCGTAGTTTTATGGGGCTTGTAGGATATTATAGGAGGTTAGTTTAGAGCTTTTCTAGGATAGGTCATCCTATCACTTTTCTTCAGAGGAAAGGGAAGAGGTTTGGATGGTCAGAGCAGTGTGAGTCAGCTTTTCAGGTTCTTAAGGATAAGCTGACCAGTGCACCGATTTTAATGATACCTGATCCCACAGGAGATTTTCTAGTTTGTACAAACGCATCCTTAGAGGGCTTAGGAGCAGTCTTGATGCAGGAGGGTCGAGTTATAGCTTATGAGTCACAGAAGCTTAAGGATCATGAACTGAATTATCCCACTCATGACCTTGAGTTAGTAGAAGTAGTCCATCCATTGACCAGATGGAGACACTTTCTTCTTGAACACATATTTGAGCTTCATAGTGATCATAGGAGCCTTCAGTACATCTTTACTCAGCCGAACCTTAATGCTAGACAAAGGCGTTGGATGGAGTTTCTCTATGAGTATGACTTCGAGGTGAAGTATGTTCAGGGGAAAGAGAATGTCGTAGCTGATGCACTCAGTAGACGTAGGCATGAGATATTTGAGTTGACTCTCATAGTAGATTTGCGGAGTTGGATTCTTGCTAATCTTGTAGCGGACAGTTGGTATTAGGACGTGAGGGCAGAGATTGAGGCAGGTAGACCTCTAGAGGGTAGGTTCATAGGTTATTCACTTGAGTTAGATTGTTTACTTAGGCATTCAGAGCGTATTTACATTCCTTCAGTAGGTGACCTTCGCACTTTGGTTTTGACGGAGGCACATCATGCACCCTATTCAGCCCATCCTAGGGTGAAGAAGATGCACGCAAATCTGTGCCAGTTGTATTTCTAGCCAGGGATGAAACGGGATATTGCAGATTTTGTAGCGAGATGTTTGGAGTATCAGCGAGTGAAAGCTGAACACCAACATCTAACAGGGCTTTTACAGCCACACCTTGTACCTGAGTGGAAATCGGATATTATCTCGTTGGACTTCATTGTTGGTTTACCCAACTCCTCACGATGACATGATGCTATTATGGTGAGAGTCGATAGGTTGATGAAGGTAGCACACTTCTCCCCTATGCGCGCTTCCTATAATACGTCATCAGTTGCAAGAGTGTTCATGGAGGATATTGTGAGGTTGCACGGTATTCCACATCAGATTATTTCTGACAAGGATCCAGTGTTTACTTCAGCTCTTTGGACATCATTATAGCATGTGATGGGGACACAGTTGAACTTCAGTTCAGCGTATCACCCAGAGATAGATGGACAGACTGAGAGGGTTAATCAAATCCTTGAAGACATGTTACGCATGTATGTTATGGACCAGCAGACACGATGTGAGGATTATCTCTATCTTGTAGAGTTTGCATATAACAATAGTTTCCAGAGTTCCATTGGCATGGCACCTTTTTAGGCTTTGTATGGGTGTCCTTGTCGTACTCCTCTGAGTTGGGATCGACTTGAGGATAGAGTTTTATTGGGTCCAGAGATGTTGCAGGACATGGAGCAGCAGGTGGATTGGATTAGAGAGCACCTGGTAGCAGCACAGGATAGGCAAAAGAAGTATGTGGATGCGCATAGAGTGGATCGTCAGTTTTCTGTTGGTGACAGAGTATTCTTGCAGGTGTGTCCACAAAAGAGTCCAATCCGATATGGAAATGGTTCTAAGTTGCTGTCTCACTTTTTCAGACCTTTCGAGATACTCGAAAAGATTGGTCCAGTTGCTTACCGACTTGCTTTGTCGCCCATTCTAGCACGTATTCATGACATTTTCCATGTTTCAGTTCTTCGGCCATATCATCCAGA
Organism: Sequoiadendron giganteum; assembly: GCA_007115665.2. Lineage (NCBI taxonomy): Eukaryota > Viridiplantae > Streptophyta > Pinopsida > Cupressales > Cupressaceae > Sequoiadendron > Sequoiadendron giganteum. Next base: position 722,346,779 of record CM021100.1, read on the forward strand.
TGTTACTCACATCCTTGATTGGAATTTTTTATAGGTAGAGGACGGGCAACTGACTTTGGAGCCCGTGGCCATAATCGAGCACAAAACGCTCACTCCTCGAGGGCGAGACATTGATCAGGTCAGAGTTCAGTGGGATCCCAGGGATGATGCTTCATCCACTTGGGAGGATGCAGTTAGGATGAGGGAGTTATATCCCTACTTGTTTGCAGGCTTCCAGGAGTAAGCCTGGTCTTTGGGGAGAGAATGTAATACCCCTCCATTTTTCTTCTTGTTCAAATTGTTTTAAGCTTTGTTAGTTGCAGCTACTTTGATATTGGATACATTTTGTTATGGTGTTTTGATCGCTATTTATTGAGTGACGAACTATTATTGTGTGATGTGTTTATCTGATTATTATTTTTCATGCTGTAATGGTTTGATGATGTTAGTAGTGTTAACATGAGATATTAATATGAGATTATTGATTATGATGTTAACGTCAGTCTTTGATGAGTGTATTGGTGAAGGAGACAGGTTCACATCACTCGCTTGCGAGCGCCCTGCGAATCCGTGATTTCTTCTCCACAGTGTATATTATATGTTGGATATACTGTATGATGTTGTTTACTTGGTTTTAGGTTGCAGGTACATGACATCGACTCCACCTGGTTCCACAGGTTTGAGTGTGTCGATCCAACGGTTAAGTTGAATGAGAGATAGTAGCTAGGTAACATGTGTCAATTCTACACCTTAGCCTTAGTGTGTCATTAGTTTCGTTTGTTGAGTCATAGTTTACCTTATTTTAATGTTATTTGATTCTGAAAAGTGTGTGATTATTTAATCAATTTTTAGAATAATTGCATTGGTTAAAAGTGGTGATTATTTTATATTAAATTAAAATTATGCTTGGAAGTTATATCTAAAGTTATTAATAAAATTTAATTTATTTAATTAATTAAATTTAATCTCAAAAGGGTTGAATTTAGTTATTAAATAATTAAAATTAATTAATTAAGTTTTATTTGGATTAAATTAAATAAAAGCTAAAATTGAAAGATATTTGAAATTGCATTTTAAATTTAAAGTTAGTTTTCGAAAATTGGAATTAAGTGGATATTTTAATTTTCAATATTGCATGCAAAATTAGATTTGGTTGTTTAAGATATTTTTGATTTATGACTCAAGTGCATATTTAATTAATAAGGAGAGTTGATTGAAAATTCATTGATTCAAGAAGAAGATTTTGGGCAGGGAAAAGTTTCTTGAAGGCAGAGAAGAATTTTTGGGAAAAATTGCACAGAGAAGGGTTTGAAGAAATTTTTGATTGTAGAATTGATTTGAGGAAAGTCTGTTTACAATTGGTTGAGCTTTTGGATTGGATTCATTGCACGGTAGAAGATAATTCATGAGATCCTTGGAGGAGGCTTTGCATCATAAATTCATCTTTTCCTGTAGCTTCAAAATCCAGGTTTTGTTCTATGATTTTTGTTCTTGTTATGTTTAAAACAAATATATATATTGTTTAAGAAATCTGTTTGTTGAATTTGTTGGGAATTAGAATTTATTAATGGAAATTAGGTACAAATTAATCAAAAATTTGGAAGATTGTATAAATATACTGTAGGATTTAATTTTTAATTGAGGAATTTGTAGAATCATTGTTAAATTAAAACTTAGATTGTGCAACACATGTAGATTGTTGAAGAGATTTTATCCCTTTGGAAAACAATTAGATCTGATTTTGAAAATAAATCCTCTGTAAAAAATTTGTAATGGAGAAATTTACATCCCCTTTAGTTTTTCCTATTTTTTTTGTATTATTAGGAATTTAAAGGAAAGGTTTTAAAAGAATTTTGTTTTTAAATCTTTATGGAATTAAGAAAAGATTTTGGAAAATTTTATTCATTTTCCTGTAGCTAGTTATTTTTATTTTATTTTCTCAATTTTACCAGAAGCAATGATTTGTGTAAATATAAATGTATTTATACATTATATGTAACATACTTAAATATATTTACATATAATATATAAATATATATATGTTATGATATGTAATTCCTTTTTAAAAAAACGTTGTCGGCGAATTTTATTCTGGGTCATTCCGTGCGAATTTTTCGCACTGGCCATCAATGGCGAAATTGTTGTTACTGTGGTTTATTCTTTTTGTCTTAAAAAAAAAAATTAGGCAAAGTTTTTGGGACGAAGGTCATGACCCCTTCGCCCGCTTCCCCATTGGGAAGGACGTGCTGCCCATGGGGCAGTGCACCCACCATATTGGGGGATGCACTATCCCATGGGGAGTGCGGTCGCTGTACTGTTGGTACTGTCGGCGGGTGACAGTGTTATGAGCGCCGACGGTACACCGTCCGCCCTCGGTATAGGTTGCCTTAATGCGATTTGACTTTGAATGTTTGCAGTTCAAATTATTTTAAAAGCTTTTCATGATTATAGTTATTAATATAAATTGTATATATATATATATATATATATATATATATATATTAATATTATATGTATATATATATATTTTATATTAAAATAAAATAAAGTTTTCTTTGTTTTAAAAAAATAAGAATCTAATCTAGGTTAAATAATTTAGTATTCTGATTATTTTAAAAAAAGTTAAAAGTTTGAAAATCAGTGTTGATGTTGTTTGGAATAGTGTAAATAAAATATATGTATTTAATGTATATATGGTATGTTGTATATATAATTAAGTATATATATATAATATTTTGTTTTAGGCACTTTGGTTGCATGCATGTATTTTGATTGCAATTTAAACTGAAATGAATAGTGTGCATGGTTAGTTAAGATAGAGAAAGGTACTTATTTTAATGGAAGGAATTTATATGTTTTAATGAATATTTGGAAGGATATTAATTTAATTTTTGCAAGAAGCATTAGATAGGAAATGGATTTAAGATATCCAAAAATAGCATGTTTTCTTACCTGTGCATTTTGATATTAAATTCCCTTATGTTGGTTATTTTGGGGAAGAAGGTTATTTTTGTTTCTAAATTGTAAGTCTTCCAGAGGTTATGGGATGATTCTTCGTTAAGTCAATCGTTCGTTTCTTCCTTGGGTAGTGTTGTATGTGTTTTGTTTCCTCCAAGTGTTGGAGTGAGTTACCTAAATTGTTGCCTCCTAGAATAGGAGAGATTGTGTTGGTTAAGTTTTGTAAGCACTTGAGTTACCCTTGGAGTCTAGTTTTGTGTAGCATGTTATCCATTAGAAGAGTGACTTTTGTTAGGGGCCGGAGCCCAAAGAGGTAAACCGGGTAACCTTTAGAAGTGATTTAAACAAGTGAAAATTAAAGTAATGTACTTAGTTGTTTAGGATGCACTTCACATTAATCAAGATAATTTAACCTCACTCATAGACACGAGGGTTTGTTTAGACTTGGGGTGAGTGAGAAGGCCTGGAATGGAAAGGTCAGCTATCTTGTCCATATGAGAGGTAGTTGATTCCGCATGAGTGAGTATGAGGGTCGGGATTTGGTTGAGGTCACCAGGATTATTGGAGCCTATGAAGAATGCCCAGAGGAGATCTCATGACTAACTATGTGATGACACTCTTTCTAGGATAACATTGAGTTATGTGTTATGTGTATGAGTTCTTTGTCATACTAGTTTAATTTTATGTCTGGAAGCAATGTGACCATGTTAGTGTTAGACTTATATTGTGCATGTGTTTGGTTGAGTCAGTATGTGTCGGTATGAGTCTGCCTTTGGTTAGAGGTAGTAGATTCTTTGTCCATGATGCGTTGTTACTATCTCTTAGCATGGTTGGTGGGCCTTTGGGTACCACTTGGTTGGGTGGAACATGCACCATAAACCGTTGGGTCCCCCTTGATCTTCAGTACATGATGGTGAGACATCCAGTTGGACAGCTCACGGATCTTGTTTTCTTTATTGGCACTATTGTATTTCAAATGTAATAAGTTGGTTTTACCCCTTTTGTATTCATGAGGTGGAAATTTTGTAATTGTAACACTTATGTATTATTGCCTCATTCTAGGAATGAGTGATGTAACCAAATGTTCATGTAGTGAATTTATGTATGGATGTTTATCTTCTTATCTTATGTTGTATTAATGCTTATTACATGGGTAATTAAATGCAATGAATATTAGATGATGTATGTTAATGGGAAGTTAAGTAATCTCAGTTACGTAGCCTTAGGGGATGTTTTCAATTGTAGATGAACATGTATGTTTAATTCACTTTAAATAAATAAAAAATTAGCACGCTTTTATTGTGAATTGAAACTTCCTCTAGGGTTGCATGGCGGGGCATTACAATTTCAATATATATAATAATTTAGAATTAACTTGATTTAAAGATTACTTCCATATATTGGTTTCAAACTCTTTGTTTCCATATCTAATATGGCTTCATCCTTCTAGGATTCCATAACCAATTTGGTTATCCTTGTCATTAAATTCTATATAAAACCTCATGTTCAAAGTAATGTCTTATAATATTAAATTAGTATAATAAGCTATTCAACCTCTAGTAAATTCAACTAAGAACCTTTTGATTAATCTCTAATTTCCTCATGGTTCTTTCCAAGTTATCATTTGCATCATTTAAATAAGGTTCCTATGTTTGTATTTTCATAACCAATCCCATATCCTTTCCCTCAATATGACACATATAATCACATGTTTAAAATGTATGTTAAGTTCATATCTAGTCTGGAGGATATTTTAAGCTTGAGAGGATTTTTTGCTTCTACACCTTAAAGTCTCCTTGTATTACGGATTTGGGTTGTCAAGATGTAAACTCCTCTCCTTTTAAGGCTATAATACCATGAGTAGGTATATACTCTTGGTCATGTATAAGATAATATCATTCAATAGGTTAATTTAATGCATATATCTCTAATACATTTTTCAACCCTATTCTTGAATATCAATATAATTGCATTCAAATATATACCCTAACCTTAGGGAATAAATTGTCTTCCTACTTTTAAGGAAAAATGAGCACTCAAGAACATAGATTCTCCACTCATGGTTAACTACCATCATAGGTATATATGACATCAAATTCTATTAATGATGACATAATACTTCTAACATGAAATCCATCCCTTTGCATTACTAACATCTTAATTTATGCAAGCATATATGTAACATACTATATCTTAGGTATCAACATAATACCTTCTAGATAATTTCACATAGATATGTCATACACACATGACAATCATCTAATAGATATATACATATATCATACTACTAAGATTCCTCAACCATCTTAGATTCATTCTAGCTATAAGCACAAGCTCTATTCTATAGCTATAACAAACAAACAATAATTTTCACAAGAACTTGCACACAATGACAAAACATAGTTTCAAAATAGAAAAGAGTAATGGATAAGAATAACTAAGCATGCCTAGAAAATATAGCTTCCATGAAGAATTTGCAACTCTTTGGTCAATACCAAAGACTCTACTTGCTACCTCTTCCAAACTTAGCTTATCTCCAATCTAATCCAATAATCAATACTCTCAATCTAACAAACAATCTTTTGTCACTCACAATGATACTACTCTCAAACTATAAAGAGAAAAACTCTTTAACTCCCAAAAATATATAATTCCTTTAATAAATTGATTTTCATTCCATAAAATATTGTAACTCCATTCATTAACATTGTTTAATCCACAAGATTCCAAAAACATCGACTTAAAGTCTACAATAAGATTCATAATACATCCAATTACATTTATAAACATGTGTCATCTTTCATGATATTTATAATACAAAACATTGTAAAAGAAATTACAATTCAAGACTTAGGCATTATGTCACCTTAAGTTCGACAATAATCATACGATAATGAAATATAAAAGATGTAAGAAGAAATTTTCATTTGATCTTCAATCCAATAGACAATCTTCAAACATGAAGACGAGAACAAGGTTCGGGCACTTTTTCCGCCCAACCTCAAAGCTTACGCTTCCTCAGAATTCTTTAGTCAATCAAAGAATACCCGACCCTGAACGAATCGCTTAGCAAAAAGAAGTCGACAAGTAGGATGGAATCTGATGCGTGCCTAGTATAACTAGTAATTCCACAAGAATTTTCATTTTTCTAATTCATTTAAGAAACAAACAAGTTTGATACTAGGATATGGTAGAGAGTTAATTTCATTCCATCTATTTCAATGGTCCTTAAGTTACTTGGCCAAGTAAAATGTCATGCAGGACAAATAATAGTAGTTTTGGAAAAGCAAAACTATGCTCTCTATAAACCCATATTCGGCACCCGTCTCGGAAGGTAACTTTCCAAACACATGTCATGCGCATTCATTTATCAAGCATGCATGGTTCCATTCAAAAATATATATTGTAATACCCCTCCGTTTTGTTTCTTGTTCAAGTTGCTTTATGCTATGTTTGGTTGCAATTACTTTGATATTGGATACATTTTGTTATAATGTTTTGATCGCTACCATTGAGCGACAACTATTATTGTGAGATGTAGTTATCTGATTATTGTTTCACATGCATTATAGATTAATGTTGTTGTAGAGTTAACATGAGATGTTATTATGAGATTATTGGATTATAATGGAAGTGTCAGTTTCGATGAGTATATTGATGAAGAGGACAGTTTCGCATCACTCGCTTGCGAGCGCCCTGCGAATCTGTAATTCCTTCTTCACGGTGTGTATTATATGCTGGATATATCGCATGATGTTGTTTACTTGGTTGCAGGATTGCAGGTACATGACATCGACTCCACCTGGTTTCACAGGTTTGAGCGTGTCGATCCAACGGTTAAGTTGAACGGGAGATAGTAGCTAGGTAACATGTGTCAAGTCTATACCCTAGTCTTAGTGTGTCATCAATTATGTGTGTTGATTCATTGTATGTCTTGCTTTGATGTTATTTAATTCTCAAGCATTCTTGAGTTGGAAATAGATATTTAGAATAATTGCATTTAAATCATGTTGATGGTTATTTAATTTAAATAATGCAATGTGGATAAAAGTTTATACTTGAATTAATTAATTATATTTAGTTTATTTAATTAATTAAATTTAATCCAAGGGGGTTGAATTTAGTTATTAAATAATTAAATTAATTAATTAAATGTGATGCAAGAGAATGAAAGGAAATAAAAGAATTAGAATTAATTTTGGAATTTAATTCCAACGTGTGAGAATTAAATTAGAAATTGTAATTAAATGTTTATTTGGGAAATTGGTTGCAACTTTGGAAATTAATTTATTATTTGAAATTTCATTTTAAATTGAAAGTGGGTTTTGAAAAGTGAAATTGAAATTGAAATTAAAATTGAAATTGAAAGTGAAATTGAAATTGAAAATTGAAATTGAAATTGAAATATCTAATTTGCATGAAATGTGAATTAGGGTTGTAAATATTGAAATTGAAATTGAAATTGAAATATCTAATTTGCATGTAATGTGAATTAGGGTTGTATTAGGTATTTTTGATTTATAAAGAATACATGTTTTAATTTTAGGGCAGAAAAAATCTTTTAGAAAGTTTTTTTTAGAAAAATACATTTTTACAGCAGGGAAGAAATTTTGGAAAATTTGCACAAGGGTTTGAAGAAAGTTTGATTGTAGAATTGATTGAAAGAAGATTGTTTGCATTTGTTGGATTTTGGATTGGATTCATTGGAGGATTGAAGAAAATTCAGGAAATCTTTGGAGGAGGCTTGCATCAGAAATTCATCTCTTCCTATAGCTTCTTGTACCAGGTTTTCCTCTTTGTATTTTATTGTTCTTGATTGTTTTTTTTTAAATAGTAATGATTAAAGATTTGTTTGTTAAATCTGTTTTAGAAAATAGATTTGATATTAGAAGAAAAGAATTAAACAAATTTACAGCCTTTGCTTGTGAAAATTCTTGAGTGAAAATTGTGAAAACCTTAGTTGAATTTAAATTATTTGGAGAAATTGATTTTATTGTTATTGAAATCAAACATAGAGATTGAACAATGCATTTAGAATGTTTTTAGAAAATGAAACCCTTTGTTATTATTAAAAATCAGATTTTAAAATCTGTAGTATAGTTATATTTTCATGGTAAAATGGTCTGGTTGCGCCACCTATAACTTTACTTTCACAAACTGGGTTTTCAGGAAATTTAAAGGGTTTTTTTCATTTTGAAATTTTCTAACCCCTATCCAAAAATCTCAAATACCCAGATCGTAGTTTTTGAGTTATGCTTGAAACATGAGACTGCTGTTAAGATATTTTTCCATGGCTGTTCTGAAAATAAAATAATAATAAATTGATATTTATAAATATTAATATTTTATGTATTGTTATTATAATACTAAAATATTATTTAATAATATTTTATATTATAATTTATAATACTAAAGTATTATATTTATTTATATTATTTTAAATAAAATTTGTATATTAGATTAGTGGAATTAAAATTATAAACATATGGGGAAATTATTGTTTATTTTAAAATGGCATGTTAAAGTTTAATTGAAGGAGTTAAATATTTGATTTAAAGAATGCATAATTTAAAATTGAATTGTGAAATTTAAATCCATATGTAAAAGGTCCAATTATTAATTTGATTTAATTGGAAAAATATATTTATATTTTGGAATATTGATGATGAAGGATATTTTTATTTTGAATTAATCAATTTGATATTTTGTAAAGGATAGAAGATATGTTAATGATTAAATATATTTAAATATATTAATTTATATTTAGTATATATATAGTGAAGGTATATATCCATTTGAGAGAATAAATAATACTTTATCTTATTGTATTCTATTGTTTGCAAATTGAGTATTATTATTGTTCTAAAAGAGATAATTAGTATGTGTAGAAAATGTATAGGGAAAGATATTTAAATATATTGAAGAATTATAGAAATATTTATATATTTGTTTTATTTAATGAGATTTAATTAGAAAAAATATGAATGCGTGGCCAAATAGACAAGCCAAAAGATATTTTTATACATTGATGAAATTGCATATTTTTAAATGGATGGTTGATGAGATATACACTCCGGATAGAAAATTGGAAAAGATTGTTTGCAATAGTGTTAGTTTGCATTAGAAGTAAATTTAGGAACTATCTCTATTGAAAAAGGCAAATAGTTATTATGTTTTATTTCCATAGAACAAATTAATCGTTGTGATTGGAATATTAAAGAATATATGTAATTAAATTTATTAATATATATATATTTGGTGTCTATATAATATGGAGAATATATATATATTAAGTGTAAAATTCATTATCGTATTTTATTTTAATGAGATGCATGCAATATATTATTGAATAGAGATTTAAAAATGGATTGGTTAGTGTATATGGAAAATGGATAGAGAAACAATATGTTATTATGTTAAAGTGATTGAATGTGTTGAATAGAAAATTGAATGAGATGTAAGATTTGGCTAGGAAATGGAAAGAGTTTACTTGCATGGATTTGTGTCGATTTAAAAGTAAATTAAGAAGTTGTTTTATCGATGAGGCAATCAATTATGTTATTTATTAATTTCTATTTAGATTAATTGAATCTTTGTGATTGGATTATGAAAGAGATATGGATTTAGTATATCCAAAAGTAGTATCTTCCTCATGCTTATTTTAAAGGATTTAATTCTTTGTATTCAGTAAAGGGAAGTAAGTTTAATTGTTTTAGATTTCCAATAATGAAAAGGGAAATAGGGGTTATGATTATTTTAAATGATCTACTTATCATGTCTTTGACGTTGTCAACACTACCTATTGAATGAGTATGGATTTAGGAAATCCAAATATTAGATTTGATTGATGACTTGAATGCTTTTGTTGCTATGTCGTCAAGTTGCATTGTTGGTTTTGGGATTTAGTGTTAGTCCTAAATTATAAGTCTTCCAGAAGAACTTAGAGGATAAGGGTTGTTGAATCTTTATGCCATCCAGTTGTTTTCCCTTGGGTAGTGCACGTTCAGTTTTACCCAATTTTCACGAACGAGAATGTTTACACCTCCTTGGTTTAGAAGCGGATTATGGGATTTGTGTCTCCTTGTATGGAGTGACCTTGTTATGTGGTTTCATCTTGTTACCTCCTGTGAAAGGAGTGGACTATGTGTTGTTGCCTCCAAGATGTTTGGAGTGATATATTTTATACCTCCTGAGAAAGGAGTGGACTATATGTTTGTTGCCTCCAATATGTATGGAGTGAGTTCTATTATTTGTATCCTCCTTGTGTTGGAGTGGATTATGATGCCTAGTTGGTATGCACCTGTGTTTCCCTTGGTGGATTGTTTGGGTGTGTGTTGTCCATTAGAAGAGTGGCTTCTGTTAGGCGCCAGAGCCCAAAAAGGTAAACTAAATAACCTTCAGGAGTGATTTAAACAAGTGATAATTAAAATAATGTACTTAGAAGATTAGGACTAACTTCACATTAATCAAGATAATTTAAGCCTCACTCATAGACACAAGGGCTTGTTTAGACTTGGGATGAGTGAGAAGGCCTGGAATGGCAAGATCAACTATCTAGTTCTTGCGAGAGGTAGTTGATTCCGTATGAGTGAGTATGAGTGCCGGGATTCGGTTGAGGCCACCAGGATTACTTGTGCCGGAGCCTATGAATAATTCCCAGAGGAGATCTCATGACAAACCTTGCGATGACACTCTATCTATGACAACTGTTGTTAATTATTTTATGTGTATGGTTATTAGAACATACTTGATCTACTTTATGTCTGGAAGCAATGTGACCTATGTCAGTGATGTTGGAGTTGTACTTGTATTGTATTTGATTTGTACTTATATTGTACTTGAGTTGTATTTGATTCGTACTTGTATAGTGAAGGAGTTGTACTTGTTAATTCATTTGGTTGGTTATAACAGTATGAGTCAGTTTGAGTCTGCCTTTGGTTAGAGGTAGTAGATCTTTGTCCATGTTACTTTGTTACTATCTCCTAGCATGGGGGGTGGGCCTTCGGGTACCACATTGGTTGGGTGGAACATGCACCAAAACCATTGGGTCCCCTTCGATCTTCAGTACTTGGTGGCGAGACATCCAAATGGACAGCTCGCGGTTCTTGTTGTATTATCTTGCATGGTAATATTTCAGCTTGTATAAGTTATTTTATCCCTCTTATGTTTATGAGGTGGAGTTTTGTAATTGTAATACATTTGTACTATTGTCTCATTCTGGGAATGAGTGATGTATCTATTGGATTAAGATAATGTTTATGAGATTGTATCTTGGTTGATTATCTTATTATGTTATGTGGTATTCTTATGATGTATGATGTTTATATCATAAAGTTCATAATGCTATGGTTATATGTAATTTGTATGTGTGGGTTTAAGTAATCCTAACCTTGTAGCCTTAGAAGTTGTTGTTAATTAGTAAGTGAATGTGTATGTTAAATGCACTTTATAAAAAAAATTGGTTCCCTTATGATGTTAATTGCAACTTACTTTAAGGTTACTTGGCGGGGCATTACATATATTATCTTTCACTACCACATGTCATGCACATTCAATCATCAAGCATGCATGGTTCCTTTCAAATACCATAATCTTGCAGATTTAAATTGTAAATAACATTAAGTTCATATTAAAATAAAAGAAGGTGTATCTCAAGTATGTAACTAAGTACATATAAAACCAGAATACATGGGCACACATTCTTTCGGTTCATTTACTCAAGAATTCATCTACACTTCTACACTTCGAAATAATCTTTTTCTTTAATTCGTTTCATTTCAAAGTAATTTATATTTTTAATTTTACTTTCTTTCTTTTCTGCTTTTTCATATTTCCTTTTTAAAATAATATCTTTTCAAAAACATAAATCAACTCATATTTACTTCTGTTTTGTAGCAATTTAATATCATTTCCGAAAAATTATCGAATTTCACTTTTACCCTTTTCAAACATATTTAAATATACAAAAGTATTTAATCTTATAATTCTGGAAAACATTCTACAATTATATTCTGTCATAATTTAATAACTTCATGTTCTTTTCTTGTAATTTCCAATTTTTTGTCTGTATAGTTAACGAATATAGTTTTCTTTTCATGGTTTTCTGAATCTAAAAACATATAGTTTCATGTGAGATTCTTTATTAAATGTTTAAATTTGAAATATATTTAAAACATACTATTTTTTGTTCAAATCTTTTAATATGCTAAATCAGAATACTCTAAATAAAGAAACCTACTATCTCTTATTGTTTTCTGTTCAAGATCATTCTTCTCTTAATAAAAATATGGTCTGGTGTTTAATCTTTCTTCTAAATTTGATAAAAACAGCAATATGTTCTCATTTTTATTGTTTTTGCAAAAAAAAAAAATTTAATAACTCAAGCATTCATTGTTTCTAAGACTAGTAAATGTTTTATATCAATGATCTTACCTGTTAGTATCCTGCAGCTGTGTGTTTTTCTTGAATCTGGCAATGATCATTTGTTTCTTTTGTTAATTTTCTCCTGTAGTTGTTCTTCTATTCTATTCTTTTGTTTATCTAGATTTCTCTTCTTGTTGTTTGCATACCTTTCTCTTGCTGCCTTCTTCCACATCTCTGGTCGCGCCTCCTTCACCTCTTATCCTATGCGCCTTTTCCCCTTCAACTTCCCTCCTCACATGCATATGTGGGAGAGCAGAATTTTGTTTTGTCTTTCCCTAAACTCCCTTTGTCTTCTCCCTCCTCTCTATTCTTCTCTCCTTCCCTCTCTGCTTTCTCTCACGTATGAGGGAGATCAAAAATATTTAATAAATCAAACTTCTCCCTTCTTGGTTGCGCAAGGGATAGAACAATATTCCAAATTTGATAACAAAAAATGTTTATTTTATGTTCTTTTTTTAAAAAACTAATTCTCCTTTCTTAATTTCATGCGAATGGAGATAGCATAAACAAAAAAAATCTATTCCTTCCTGCCACGCATCTCCTTCCTTGCTGACGCATGGGGGGTAAGAATTCTTTTTGTCTCTCTTACTGTTTTATTTTTTTGATTTTTATCTCCTTCAAACAATAAAACAAGACTCCTCTTCTTTCCTGGTCGTGCCTGGGAAATGGTGAATGAAGAAAAATAAAAACTAACTATGGTTCTCCCTCTCTCCCAATAAACTCCCTTCTTAGTCATGCATCATGTGAAGACAAACATAATGCAAAAATTTATATAAAAACATCCACTATTTTGCCTACCTTCCAAAAACGAATTTTCTCTTCTGTCAAAAATGGATTTTTCTTCCCCTCTCCCTTAATTCTAATTTTCCTCCCCTCAATCTCATGCAAAATGGTGGAGTAAACAAGAAATTTGGATCCACAATCTATGCCACATTCCCAGCAATGATGGCCATAACTCGGAGTTAACTGCAGTTTTTTTTTTTTTGATTGAGAGGTAATTGTTGTCTAACTATTAACTGTTGTTTTGATTTCAATTTAAAATTTAAAATGTATTGTTGTTTTCTTATTGTTTTAAATAAATTATTTTAATATCTATTTCTTTAAACATATAATTCAATATATAGATATTCTTCAATATTTATATTTTCACAATGAAAAGTTTATTCCCATAATTTAGAATAAAAAACATTATTATTTCCAACTAATAATTAAAAGATTTACTATTTTAATTTTCAAAAGGATTTAAATTTTTATTTCCACATAATTACATAATATACTCAAATTGGCTAATCTTTTCGCAAATAAGCAATCCTTCCATTCAAAACAACCATATTCATTTTCACATATATTTGATCAATCAGACAAACTTATTAAAAATTTCCAAACATAATCATCACAAAAACACATTAATAATAACTAAGTGGTGTGTGAGATTTCATCATCCTTATTAATGTCTAATGGCTAAAATGACTCTACCTGAACAATGTTCTCATCTTCATTCTCGTTCACCTGTTCCTGTGTTCACTTACACTCAATTTCTCATCAGCAATGACAAACCCCGAATTTCATAATAATGAATTTCAAATCATTTCATTTGCATTTAAATTTCAATTTCAATAATCATCAATTTTAATTTCAATTTCAATAATCATCTAAAATAAACATTGAAATTCTCATGATTTATATTTGTAATTAAATAATTGATAAAAATCAGTACGTGACATCCTTCCCCTCTTGGAAGAGACATCGTCTCGATGTCTTATTAATCAATCAATAAGCATATTTCTCAATCAGTAAAATATAGGATCTCGATCATACTGACATCATAGTTCTCAAAACATAAGCAATTCATAGTAGCATCCACGCTATCCAAGTTCACAACATGTGAATCAAAAACTAGAGTATCAAGTATCTCATGCATTAAGCAAATACCACTCTAAGAAAACAAATGAGGAAAATGACGATCAATCATCATAGAATCTTCCCATGTAGCACTATCCTCAGTATACTGGTCCCACTGGACCTTGTACTGAGTACTATCCCTGTTAAAGCTAGTCTATAAGCAACTGGATTCATGACTTCCAGTACATCAAAGGGTCCCACAAATCTCAGAGCCAACTTTGATGATTTCCCAGAATACGTAAGATTTACAAAACATTCATCCTATCAGTAATCTTGTCCTTTCAAGACCTTACTTCAAGTGTCCTTACTATCACATAGGAAAATCTCGTATGCTTCACACATACTTACTCTCCCAAAGAGCTTTATTCCATAAATACATCCAATATATAATAATAACTATACTTAGTGTTCGGAGTTCATTGGTCCATGAATTTATCCTTAGTATAACCCAAATGGAAGAGGAATGTCGATGTATTGTACACTACATTGTGGATCCAATCCTTTTCCTTTGTATTTACACTTTTAGACAACTCATAAACTGAGTTCATCTGCCACTTACACATTCATTATCCTTACCATAAAGTACTTTCCCTTGATTACTTGTCTATCTCGAGCATAACCTTGCTCCTAAACACTTGTCAATTTTGATACTGCTCCACACTTAAGCTTTGTTATCAATTAAGTTACATCGATCACTTTGATCTATTACTCTTTTTTGACATTTTATCGAGTCTATGATTATATCCAAGCCTTTTTTAGCTTTAATAGAGTTTCCTTTCTTTCCATAGAATGGTCCAAACTTCAATTTAGAAGTTTACAATTCATTCAAGATTTAGTCCACTATTTTACTTATTTGACTAAAATAATATATTGCACATTTATTCAAATGAATGTCTCATGATATGATTTTGGTTTACACAACCCTATCATTATTTTCTAAACTGAAATAACCTTTTAGGTTTACTAAGCAACTACTTACCCACAATATATTCTTTAGGACCAAAATCCTATAAGTCATGTAACACCCCTCTGTTTTGCTCTTATGTTAGATTAAGATGTTTTATTATTTGATCATTTCTTATTGAGCGATACAAACTATGTGTGTTATGAGATGTACTTTTCTTGATGTTATACTTGACATGCTTTGATAAAAAATAATGTTAGTTTATTATGACATGATTATTGCTTATAAGTTTTATTAATGATGGAAATGTCAGTTTGGTGATACTATATTGGTGAAGGGGATAGGATTGCATCACTCACTTGTGAGCGCCCTGCGATTATGTGGTTTCCTCTTCACGGTGTATTTTATAATGATTTTTTATACATGTGCTATTGATGCCTTGGATACAGGTTTGCAGGTACATGACATCGACTCCACCTGGCTTCACAGGTTTGAGCGTGTCGATCCAATGGTATGATGATTGGGAGATAGTAGCTAGGTTACCTGTGTTAAGTCTACACCCTAGCCTTAGTGGGTCGTCAGTCGAGTCTATTGTGTCTTTGGGTGCTTGTTTTAATATTATTTAATTTTGAAGGGCTCTTGAGTATGGAAATAAATACTTAGAATTATTGTTTTAAATAGTGTTGATATTTATTTAAAATTAAAATTATACATTGTGGATAGAAGTTTTTATTTAAGTTGACTAATTAAATTTGATTTATTTAATTAATTAAATTTAATCCAATGGGTTGAATTTATTTATTAAATAATTAAATATGTTGTTGAGAAAATTAAAAGAAAAGGGGAAATTAATTTAATTTTAAATTGTAAATTTCAATTAGTATTAATTAATTTTAATTTGGAATTAAATTGTGATTAGAAATTATTTTAAAATGGAAAAAGGCTTTGAGAAAATATTTGTGGTTGTTGAAAAGATATTTTTAATTTGACATGTGTGGGAGAAGAATTAATTATTTACTCTTTGTTGAGAAATTTTTGGGAGGGAATTTAATTGAGAGAGGAAGGAAGTTTTCTATTTTTGGAGAGGAAGAGATTTTTTTTTAGAGAGGTTTTGGTTGAAAATTAAAAAGAAAAAAAAGGGGTTCTCAGGAATTTTGGGGGTTTATGTATTTTTACATCTTCCTGGAAGTGGTGATTTTGGGAAAAGCTTTGGAATTGATCTCTGAAGGGGAGGCTCTACTTCAACTTTATTTTTCTTCAAGCTTCAAGAAAACAAGTTCTTTAAGATTTATTTTATTTATTTATTTGTTTGAGAAAGATTGTCTGTACAAAATTCAATTCTATAGAAGCTTTGCTTAAATTGGTTTAAATGAAATTGAAAGATTGCCTGTACAAGAAGTTTTTTTTTGTGTGTTTTGTTTTGTAGAAGCTTTAAATTATTTTCAAAAAAATTGTAAGGCTTCTTTATTGTTGAATTGTTGTGGAAAAACTCAGAGGAAAACAATCTGTGATTTATGAATTTATTTTTAGTTTTAAAAGCCTCTGTGTAAATTTAGAAGGAAGTGATTTTAGAAATCTTCTGGGAATTTATTTAAATTTGTCTGTAGAAGTTTTGTTAAATTTTATTATGACGAAGTCTGTGTAACTTTTCTTTTAAAAATAATTGAAATTGAAACCCTCTCATTAATTTCTTTAGAAACTTTTTCTCAATTTGATTTATTATTGAAACTCAATAAATATGTATATAATATATATATGTGAATATATATGTATTATTTATATATATCTCCCCACATATATATATAATATATTTATTTATTTATTTGTGAAATGTTTATTTTAAAATTCAATTAAATCGTCGTACGACGAGCGGATGAAACATCAACAGGGTTTTGTTGTTTTTTTTTAGAAAGTTTCATTGGTTTTTAAAAACAAATGTTTTATTGTTTGTGTTGGGGTAGGCGAGTGAAATACTACTGTCGCACCCCCTAAGGGAGGTGGACGGTGGTATTTCCACCGCCTTTCCCATACATGGGCGCGATGGACTTACCATAGTCTGCCCCCAATACAGTGGGGTGTGGTTGTGGTAAGCCAGCCGATACCCCCTCCTTATATTTAATACAATGCATTGTTCCACAGTTTAAACCCGCGTCCAGTTAAATTCGCTTTATTAAGTTCACTATTATTAAATTCGTTTATTTTGAATTTCGGATTTGGTTGTTTTTAAATATAAAATATATGGTTAAAAATAATGTGTAAATATATATATTGAATATATATATATGTTAAATATATATATTGTATAGTTTTAAATGGTGAGATAATTAATGTTATGGAAATTTATTAATTATATGTATATTTTCTCCAAATGTAATTTAAAAGAAAAGGTTGCATGCATATTTATTTGAATAGAGGAAATAAGTATACATTAGTTATAAATAATTTTCATGGAACTGAAGATTAGATAATTAGATTAGTTATTTCTATTTAAGAGGTGCATGTTCGTGTCCAAGTTGAGTTAATTCTAAAATGAAGAATTCTTGTAATGAGGAAATTGGTTTCGTTTAAATAGTCATTGGGTTAGATGCATGTAAATGCACGTATTAGGTGAAATTAAAATAATGTTTTTTTTTTAAAGAAAAAATTGTAAATTATTTAAATGATGTAATCCATTTGAGGAAATAGATATTTTATTAGTTTAAAATTGAGGGGATTGAAATAATAAATGGAATGATGTTCTTATAGTTGTTTAAGTTAAATTGAGATATTTGGGGAATGCAATTGTATTTAAATTGTTTTATTGTCTGTAAGGAAATTGGTATTTAATTAAAATACGGTGGATATTATACTATTGTGCCTTTATGATATGCTTGAGTTCGCTTTGTGGATTTTTGGAGTAAATCGAATAAGAGGTATTGGATGAGGTATGGTAAGTCTTCCTATTGGGGTATGTTAACTTTGAGAGTTGTTATTTCATGGCCTTGTTTTTCAGTAGTTCTTGATGGTAGTAGGGATTGTCATTTTCAGTGAGTCACCTGGTTTCCACGAACGGGGAATGGTTTGATCTTATTTGAATGGATTGTTGGATATTTTGTACCACCTTAGTTTGGAGTGGTGATGAATCACATGATAACCATAGGAGGGAGAAGCTCAATGGGGGTCAAGATCTGGAAAGATCTGACGGGTAACTCATGTATCTTGTGTGGCTTTTCTCCTAAGTTAGTAGTATGTTTAGAATACTAGTGAGTCAATTTTTTAAACTCAGATAGCAATGTATTCTTGAGTTAGTGTTATCCTTGTGGTGGTTTTGTTTAGAGTTGAGTCAACCTATGACTAGAGGTTGTAGGGATTGTCCTTGTATCTGTGTTACTGTCTCCTAGCATGGGGGGTGGGCCTTCGGGTACCACTTGGTTGGGAGGAACGTGCGCCCTACGCCGTTGGGTCCCCCTTTGATTTACAGATTGTGTTATGAAGTTTTCCAATGGAGGGCTCACAGTGGTTTCATTATTTAGTTTAAGCTTTCTAGTTACTTCTTATTAGCTCTTGTAATTATTATTTCCCTCATTTGTTTTCGAGGAGGAATCTTGTAATTGTTGTAGTTAGGTTTGATCTACCTCATTCTGGGAATGAGTATTGTAATCTACTTTTATGTTAATGTAATTTGAAGCTTATCATATTCTTAGTGTTAGTATCTTTAATGCTTTGTAAGTATGTGAAATTAAATGTATGGTTAATATTTTTTTATAAATGCTTTATGAGCAAGTTGTGTGTATGTTTTGGTTATAGATGTAATCTTGTCACGTTACCTTAGAGGTTGTTGTGAAGTATTGTGCATCTCCTTGGATAATAATGCACTTTTAAGAAGAAAAAAATTGTACGCTTTCGCGTTGTGTTGCAACTTCCTTTAGGGTCTCATGGCAGGGCATTACAAGTCGAGTTTCCAAAAACTATTGGTTTCTTTGATGATTCTATCCACTAGAACATTATGTTAATTCTACTAACATCGACAGATCAATTTATCTTGTGTTCTACCATTTTCCTTCTAGAATCTCAAGAGAGTTACATGTCCTACCAATGATTACTTTTGGTCTTCATTTCCTGGCATACTAGACATTACCTTGCTACATTCCATGCAGCTTCTTATTCTATCTTCTTCCAGATAATAGTGGATCCTTATTTGACAATTCCCTTTGTCAATCCGATGTCCTAACTCTGACATTATTTTCCTCATTCCATTCTTGAATCTTCCAAATTTTGGACACATAGGTTCTTTTATATCCAACAATAGTCTATCCTTTGACTAAGTGATAACCTATTTTGATCTTACGCCATTATTAATCTTCATGTAAATGGTTATAGGTTTTGTGGAAATAATTCCCATTTATCTCAGGACATCCATACCATGGATTTTCTTTTGTCCTTGGATTATTTTCAAAGATGCAGTTCATCTTTTAACTCAATCTAATTTCCCTGATTTAATCTGTACAAATTTTTGAGTATTAATCCTCGTTCAATCACGTTGATCTCTAGATAATAACAAATTTAATTGCATATCTAATCATCAAGCATGAACATTTAACTCCATGATTTATTAATTATATAGGAGAGTCTCAACTTCAATATATCCATTTTGAGCACAAGTAACAATTCTGATGTTCTTCTTCATAAGATTTTCAGCATTTCTTGCTAAGTGAAAATTCTATGATGTTCTGTCATGACAATAGATGCTTCCTTTTGAAAGTGTTTCTCTTTTAATATAAGAGCTACTTAAAGTAAATTTTTGTCAATAATACGACTTCCTTTACCTTACTAGGCATCCCTCCTATGCTTCTATCCTTATAGAGTTTCATTATCTCCAATGATATTCAATCGTATGGGAAAATCTTAAACCCAATATTCCCTTCCAATTCTTAGGATGGAATCCTTAATTGTTGACTAGTCTGATTTTTTATAGATTTCCCCACTCTATATGGCTATATTCAAGACCCAATGTACAACTCATTCAAGTTTAATTCCTACTTAGGTGTTAAAGAGTAATCTAGTACGTAACTCAACTTAATAGGTTTTAGTCTCATCATAAAGTCTCTCTCTTTATTGAATGAACTTCTTGTCTCAATTAGATTATCTTTAGCCCAAGGTTTCATTCAAGAGTAAGGTAGTGATTAAGTGATTTAATCATTCTCATTAAGAAATTTTGGTGTGGTTCACTTAATGTCACATCTTACTTTATTTTTCACTCCATCTCAATGGCTTAAATAGCTAACTATTTTTTGTTTTTTTTTTGTCCATAGGTTTCTTAGCATAGTAAGCTTCAGTGTCAAGTCATTTCACAACATGGATATATTTCATATAGAAATAACATCGTTATTTAAATTCTCTATATAAAGTATATAGGAGTATAGAGACACTTTCTTCCAATCACGAGTCTCTTAGATCTTTCCTTGTCAATCCCATAGACAATGATCTTCCTTATCATGATCAAGTTATCTACCTATCCTTTTCTAAGGCATTGATAATAATATCCTTTGATCTTTAGATCAGATAATCATAAGGTATAAAGGTCATAGTTCTTAACCTTTCCATTTGTCCTTTTTCCCTTGTGGTCATAAAATGTATGACTTAATTGTCCTTATGACTTGCAATGAAGTCATAACCAAGTTTTTTTTGGGTGGGGTACCTAGCTTGAGTCAATCCACTCTCTTCCTCCCCCCCCCCCTTAGTGTTTCTGCAACTTTCATTCTACTTACGTTGAACTTCTAGTAATTCACTTGCTTCTTTGGAAAGGTTTTGTCATTAATTCTTGTTGACTTTTCATTTCCTCCCCTTACCTATCGCATACCTTAAATACACTTTTCTCAAAGTTATATTTTTCATTGTTTTTTTTTGTTTGTACATATTTAGCATATATGATCATTCAGTAGGAGATCCAATGAATAATCGGAAAATTTTAGGACTTTAAGAAGAACAAATAATATTCCATCTTCTTCTAATATCTTTTTTTTTTAATGGAGGAATATCCATGCTCACTTTCCTCATTTATTGATGTACTTCTCAACTGAGAGTGTTTCTTTCCTTGCAACTTCTAGTGTCCTGATAGATAGAACCATGTTGCATTCCTTTTCCCTTTTGGAACCATTATTCATAAGTTGTTTGATTCCAAAAACTTCAATAACCCCAATGATTTTGGTTGGAGGAACCCTGCTCATGTCATTGATTGTTTCCTTTGACCGTTCTGGTCTTTTCTCAATTCCTCGGTACTAACTTTTATCTAACAAGATCTTAACACAAGAGTTTAAGTCATGAGTTCCTCAACCCTTGAGGATACTTCCTTCATTCATATCCTACCTTGATCAATCTAATCTATGTTGACTTTGCATACATAGATTCATATTGTTTACACTAATCCAAGAGTTCCTGACTCTTTTACAATTGTAGGTTGCTACAATTCAATTTATCTCATTCCTACTCATTCTCTTTTTCTTATTTATGTATGTACAGGTTATTCTTCCTAACCTTCCTACATAACCTGATTGCATAATCTTCCGCAATCCTAGGTTTTATCATAAGTTGTTTAGTTTATGAATTCTAATTCCAGGGACGAATCTTTAACTAGTCCCAATTTACACAAGTTACTAATGGTTACATCTTCCTTTTCACTTCCTTACATTATTTTCTCTTGTCGATCTGGCACAAGAACTTTTCAACCTTTATCTTTTGATAAGGTTTACGCATTATTGCGTAACGAGCTCATAGGTTTCAGTGCAGAACCTAGTAGCTCTGATACCAAATGTAAAGAGAAAAACTCTTTAATTCCAAACAATGATAATTTCTTAAATAAATTCATTTATATTCCAAAGAAAGTCAAAACTCCATTCATTAGATTACATAAAATCCAAAAGATTTCCAAAAATATGGACTTAAAGTCTATAACAAGATTCATAACACTTCCAATTACATTCAGACACGTGTCATCTTACATGACATTGATAATAATACAAAATTATTTGTAACATAAGTTTACAATTCGAGACTTAGGCATTCTGTCGCCTTAAGCTCTACAATACATAATTTAAGAAATAAATAATACATAAATGAAGAAATCATCCTTTGTTCTTCAATCCAATTGCATATCTTCAAACATCAAGATGAGAACAAGGATCAGGCGCTTTTTTCGCCCAACCTCAAAGCTTACGCTTCCCCAAAATTCCTTAGTCATTCAAAGAATACCCGACCCTACACGAATCGCTTAGCAAAAAGTAGTTGACAAGCAAGATGGAATCTGGTGCGTTCCTAGTATAACTAGTAAATCCACAAGCATTTTCATTTTTTCTAATTCATTTAAGAAACAAGCAAGTTCGATACTAAGATATGGTAGAGAGTTAATTTCATTCCATCTATTTCAATGGTCCTTAAGTTACTTGGCCAAGTAATATGTCATGCACGACAAATAATAGTAGTTTTGGAAAAAAAAAACTACGCTCTCTATAAACCCATATTCGGCACCCGTCCCGGAAAGTAACTTTCCAAACACATGTCATGCGCATTCATTTACCAAGCATGCATGGTTCCATTCAAAAATAAATATTATCTTTCACTACCACATGTCATGCACATTCAATCATCAAGCATGCATGGTTCCATTCAAATACCATAATCTTGCAGATTTCAATCGTAAATAACATTAAGTTCATATTAAAATAAAAGAAGGTGTATCTCAAGTATGTAACTAAGTACATATAAAACCAGAATAAATGAGCACGTATTCTTTCGGTTCATTTACTCAAGAATTCATCTACACTTCTACACTTCGAAATAATCTTTTTCTTTAATTCGTTTCATTTCAAAGTAATTTATATTTTTAATTTTACTTTCTTTTTTTTCTGCTTTTTCATATTTCCTTTTTAAAATAATATCTTTTCAAAAACATAAATCAACTCATATTTACTTCTATTTTGTAGCAATTTAATATCATTTCCAGAAAATTATCGAATTTCACTTTTACTCTTTTCAAACATTTTTAAATATACAAAAGTATTTAATCTTATAATTCTAGAAAACATTCTACAATTATATTCTCTGATAATTTAATAACTTCATGTTCTTTTCTTGTAATTTCCAATTTTGTCTGTATAGTTAACGAATATAGTTTTCTTTTCATGGTTTTCTAAATCTAAAAACATATAGTTTCCTATGAGATTCTTTATTAAATGTTTAAATTTGAAATATATCTAAAACATACTGTTTTTTGTTCAAATCTTTTAATATGCTAAAGCAGAATTCTCTAAATAAAGAAATCTACTGTCTCTTATTGTTTTCTGTTCAAGATCATTCTTCTCTTAATAAAAATATGGTTTGGTGTTTGATCTTTCTTCTAAATTTGATAAAAACAGCAATATGTTCTTATTTTTACTATTTTTGTGAAAGAAAGAATTTAATAACTCAAGCATTCATTGTTTCTAAGACTGGTAAATGCTTTATATCAACGATCTTACCTGTTAGTATCCTGCAGCTATGTGGTTTTCCTGAATCTGGCAATGATCATTTGTTTCCTCTGTCAATTTTCTACTGTAGTTGTTCTTCTATTCTATTCTTTTGTTGTTTTGGATTTCTCTTCTTTCTATTTGCGTACCTTTCTCTTGCTGCCTTCTTCCACACCTTTGGCCCCACCTCCTTCACCTCTTCTCCTATGCACCTTTTTCCCTTCTCCTTCCTTCCTCACATGCGTATGTGGGAGAGCAGAATTTTGTTTTGTCTTTCCCTAAACTCCCTTTGTCTTCTCCCTCCTCTCTATTCTTCTCTCCTTCCCTCGCTGCTTGCTCTCACATATGAGGGAGATAAAAAACATTTAATAAATCAAACTTCTCCCTTCTTGGCTGTGCAAGGGATAGAACAGTATTCCAAATTTGATAACAGAAAATGTTTATTTTCTATTCTCTTTTTAAAAAATGAATTCTCCTTTCTTAATTTCATGCGAATGGAGATAGCATAAACAAAACAAATATATTCGTTCCTGCCACGCAATCTCCTTCCTTGCTGGCACATAGGAGGTAAGAATTATTTTTGTCTCTCTTTTTGTTTTATTTTTTTTATTTTTATCTCCTCCAAACAATAAAACAAGACTCCTCTTCTTTCTTGGCCGCCTTTGGGAAATGGCGAATGAAGAAAAATAAAAACCAACTACGGTTCTCCCTCTCTCCCAATAAACTCCCTTCTCAGTCACGCATCATGTGAAGACAAGCATAATGCAAAAAATTATATAAAAACATCCACTGTTTTTGCATGCCTTCCAAAAATGAATTTACTCCTCTGTCAAAAATGGATTTTTCTTCCCCCTCTCCCTTAATTCGAATTTCCTCTCCTCAATATCATGCAAAATGGTGGAGTCCTCCATAAAGTTAGATCCACTTTCTAAGCTTTGATCTCCATAACTCCAAGTTTCATTTGTGATTCCATGCAAAATTGATTGAAAGATATTTGTTTTCAATTTGTAAACTGTTGTTTTGAATTCAATTTCAATTTTGATTGCAAACGTATTGTTGTTTTCTCTTTGTTTTAAATAACTTATTGTGATATTTAT
>CM021100.1:722371621-722415715 GCA_007115665.2 Sequoiadendron giganteum
GTGGGGTGTGGTTGTGGTAAGCCAGCCGATACCCCCTCCTTATATTTAATACAATGCATTGTTCCACAGTTTAAACCCGCGTCCAGTTAAATTCGCTTTATTAAGTTCACTATTATTAAATTCGTTTATTTTGAATTTCGGATTTGGTTGTTTTTAAATATAAAATATATGGTTAAAAATAATGTGTAAATATATATATTGAATATATATATATGTTAAATATATATATTGTATAGTTTTAAATGGTGAGATAATTAATGTTATGGAAATTTATTAATTATATGTATATTTTCTCCAAATGTAATTTAAAAGAAAAGGTTGCATGCATATTTATTTGAATAGAGGAAATAAGTATACATTAGTTATAAATAATTTTCATGGAACTGAAGATTAGATAATTAGATTAGTTATTTCTATTTAAGAGGTGCATGTTCGTGTCCAAGTTGAGTTAATTCTAAAATGAAGAATTCTTGTAATGAGGAAATTGGTTTCGTTTAAATAGTCATTGGGTTAGATGCATGTAAATGCACGTATTAGGTGAAATTAAAATAATGTTTTTTTTTTAAAGAAAAAATTGTAAATTATTTAAATGATGTAATCCATTTGAGGAAATAGATATTTTATTAGTTTAAAATTGAGGGGATTGAAATAATAAATGGAATGATGTTCTTATAGTTGTTTAAGTTAAATTGAGATATTTGGGGAATGCAATTGTATTTAAATTGTTTTATTGTCTGTAAGGAAATTGGTATTTAATTAAAATACGGTGGATATTATACTATTGTGCCTTTATGATATGCTTGAGTTCGCTTTGTGGATTTTTGGAGTAAATCGAATAAGAGGTATTGGATGAGGTATGGTAAGTCTTCCTATTGGGGTATGTTAACTTTGAGAGTTGTTATTTCATGGCCTTGTTTTTCAGTAGTTCTTGATGGTAGTAGGGATTGTCATTTTCAGTGAGTCACCTGGTTTCCACGAACGGGGAATGGTTTGATCTTATTTGAATGGATTGTTGGATATTTTGTACCACCTTAGTTTGGAGTGGTGATGAATCACATGATAACCATAGGAGGGAGAAGCTCAATGGGGGTCAAGATCTGGAAAGATCTGACGGGTAACTCATGTATCTTGTGTGGCTTTTCTCCTAAGTTAGTAGTATGTTTAGAATACTAGTGAGTCAATTTTTTAAACTCAGATAGCAATGTATTCTTGAGTTAGTGTTATCCTTGTGGTGGTTTTGTTTAGAGTTGAGTCAACCTATGACTAGAGGTTGTAGGGATTGTCCTTGTATCTGTGTTACTGTCTCCTAGCATGGGGGGTGGGCCTTCGGGTACCACTTGGTTGGGAGGAACGTGCGCCCTACGCCGTTGGGTCCCCCTTTGATTTACAGATTGTGTTATGAAGTTTTCCAATGGAGGGCTCACAGTGGTTTCATTATTTAGTTTAAGCTTTCTAGTTACTTCTTATTAGCTCTTGTAATTATTATTTCCCTCATTTGTTTTCGAGGAGGAATCTTGTAATTGTTGTAGTTAGGTTTGATCTACCTCATTCTGGGAATGAGTATTGTAATCTACTTTTATGTTAATGTAATTTGAAGCTTATCATATTCTTAGTGTTAGTATCTTTAATGCTTTGTAAGTATGTGAAATTAAATGTATGGTTAATATTTTTTTATAAATGCTTTATGAGCAAGTTGTGTGTATGTTTTGGTTATAGATGTAATCTTGTCACGTTACCTTAGAGGTTGTTGTGAAGTATTGTGCATCTCCTTGGATAATAATGCACTTTTAAGAAGAAAAAAATTGTACGCTTTCGCGTTGTGTTGCAACTTCCTTTAGGGTCTCATGGCAGGGCATTACAAGTCGAGTTTCCAAAAACTATTGGTTTCTTTGATGATTCTATCCACTAGAACATTATGTTAATTCTACTAACATCGACAGATCAATTTATCTTGTGTTCTACCATTTTCCTTCTAGAATCTCAAGAGAGTTACATGTCCTACCAATGATTACTTTTGGTCTTCATTTCCTGGCATACTAGACATTACCTTGCTACATTCCATGCAGCTTCTTATTCTATCTTCTTCCAGATAATAGTGGATCCTTATTTGACAATTCCCTTTGTCAATCCGATGTCCTAACTCTGACATTATTTTCCTCATTCCATTCTTGAATCTTCCAAATTTTGGACACATAGGTTCTTTTATATCCAACAATAGTCTATCCTTTGACTAAGTGATAACCTATTTTGATCTTACGCCATTATTAATATTCATGTAAATAGTTATAGGTTTTGCGGAGATAATTCCTATTTATCTCAGGACATCCATACCGTGCATTTTCTTTTGTCCTTGAATTATTTTCAAAGATGCAATTCATCTTTTAACTCGATCTAATTTCCTTGATTTAATCCGGTACTAATTTTTTTTTTAGTATTAATCCTCGTTCAATCACGTTGATCTCTAGATAACAACAAATTTAATTGCATATCTTATCATCAAGCATTAACATTTAACTCTTGATTTCTTAATTATAGGAGAGTCTCAACTTCAATATATCCATTTTGAGCACAAGTAACAATTTTGATGTTCTTCTCCGTAAGATTTTCAGCATTTCTTTCTAAGTGAAAATTCTATGATGTTATGTCATGACAATAGATGGTTCCTTTTGAAAGTGTTTCTCTTTTAATATAAGAGCTACTTAAAGTAAAGTCTTTTCAATAATACAACTTCCCTTAACTTACTAGGCATCCCTCCTATGCTTCTATCCTTACAGAGTTTCATTATCTCCAATGATATTCAATCGTATGGGAAAATCTTAAACCCAATATTCCCTTACAATTCTTAGGATGGAATCCTTAATTGTTGACTAGCCCGATTGTTAATAGATTTCCCCACTCTATATGGCTATAGTCAAGACCCAATGTACAAATCATTTGAAAGTTTAATTCCTACTTAAATGTGTTAAAGAGTAATCCAGTACGTAATCCAACTTAATAGGTTTTAGTCTCATCATAAGATCTCTCTCTTTATTGAATGAACTTCTTGTCCCAATTAGGTTATTTTTAACCCAAGGTTTCATTCAAGAGTAAGGTAGTGATTAAGTGATTTAATCATTCTCATTAAGAGATGTTGGTGTGGTTCACATAACATCACATCTTCCTTTATTTTTCACTCCATCTCAATGGATTCAATAGCTAACTCTTTTTTTTGTCCATAGGTTTCTTAGCATAGTAAGCTTCAGTGTCAAGTCGTTTCATGACATGGATATATATTTCATATAGAAATAACATCATTATTTAAATTCTCTATATAAAGTATATAGGAGTATAGAGACACTTTCTTCCAATCATGAGTCTCTTAGATCTTTCCTTGTCAATCCCATAAACAATGATCTTCCTTATCATGATCAAGTTATCTGCATATCCTTTTCTAAAGCATTGATAATAATATCCTTTGATCTTTAGATCAGAAATTCATAAGGTATAAAGGTCATAGTTTTTAACCTTTCCATTTGTCCTTTTTCCCTTGTGGTCATAAAATGTATGACTTAATTGTCCTTATGACTTGCAAAGAAGTCATAACCAAGTTTTTTTGTTGGGTGGGGTACTTAGCTTGAGTAAATCACTCTCTTCCTTCCCCCCCCCTTAGTGTTTCTGCAACTTTCGTTTTTCTTACATTGAACTTCTAGCAATTTACTTGCTTCTTTGGAAAGGTTTTTTCATTCCTTCTTGTTGAATTTTCATTGCCTTCCCTTACCTCATGGCATACCTTAAATACACTTTTCTCAAAGTTAGATTTTTCATTGTTTTCTTTTATCTCAAAGATTCAGCATATTGGATCATTCAATAGGAGATCCAATGAATAATCAACAAATTTTAGGATTTTAAGAAGAACAGGTAATATTCCATCTTCTTTCTAATATCCTTTTTAATGGAGGAATATCCATGCTCACAAACCTCTTTTGTTGATGTACTTCTCAACTCAAAGGGTTGCTTTCCTTGCAACTTCTAGTGTCCTAATAGATAGAGCCATGTTGCATTCCTTTTCCCTTTTGGATCCATTATTCATAAGTTGTTTGATTCCAAAAACTTCAATAACCTCATTGATTTTGGTTGGAGGAACCTTGCTCATGTCATTGATTTTTTTCTCTTACCGTTCTGGTCTTTTCTCAATTCCTCGATACTAACTCTTTTCTAAAAAGATATTTATCTTAACAGAAGAGTTTAAGTCATGATTTCCCCAACCCTTGAGGATACTTCCTTCATTCATATCCTACTTTGAACAATCTAGTTTATGCTGACTTTGCATACATAGATTCATAGTGTTTACATTAATCCAAGAGTTCCTGACTCTTTTACAATTGTAGGTTGCTACAATTCAATTTATCTCATTCCTACTCATTCTCTTTTTCTTAGTCATGTATGTACAGGTTATTCTTCCTAACCTTACTACATAACTTGATTGCATAATCTTCCAAAATCTTAGGTTTTATCATAAGTTGATGGTTTAGGAATTCTGATACCAGGGACGAATCTTTAACTAGCCCCAATTTACACAAGTTACTAATGCTTACATCTTCCTTTTCACTTCCTTAAGTTCTTTTCTCTTGCCATTTTGGCATAAGAAATTTTCAACCTTTATCTTCTAATAAGGTTTACGCATAATTGTGTAATGAGCTCATAGGTTTCAGTGTAGAACCTGGTAGCTTTGATACCAAATGTAAAGAGAAAAACTCTTTAATTCCAAACAATCTATAATTCCTTTAATAACTTGATTTCCATTCCATAAAATATCGTAACTCCATTCATTAACATTGTTTAATCCACAAGATTCCCAAAACATCGACTTACAGTCTACAATAAGATTCATAATACATCCAATTACATTTATAAACACGTGTCATCTTTCACGACATTTATAATACAAAATATTGTAAAAGAAATTACAATTCGAGACTTAGGCATTATGTTGCCTTAAGTTCGACAATAATCATACAATAATGAAATATAAAAGATATAAGAAGAAATCTTCATTTGATCTTCAATCCAATAGAAAATCTTCAAACATGAAGAGGAGAACAAGGTTCAGGCGCTTTTTCCACCCAACCTCGAAGCTTACACTTCCCCGGATATCTTTAGTCAATCAAAGAATGCTCGACCCTGCATGAATCGCTTAGCAAAAAGAAGTCGACAAGCAGGATGGAATCTGATGCGTGCCTAGTATAACTAGTAATTCCACAAGTATTTTCATTTTTCTAATTCATTTAAGAAACAAACAAGTTCGATACTAGGATATGGTAGAGATTTAATTTCATTCCATCTGTTTCAATGGTCCTTAAGTTACTTGGCCAAGTAAAATGTCATGCAGGACAAATAATAGTAGTTTTGGAAAAGCAAAACTACACTCTCTATAAACCCATATTCGACACCCGTCCCGAAAGGTAACTTTCCGAACACATGTCATGCACATTCATTTATCAAGCATGCATGGTTCCATTCAAAAATAAATATTATCTTTCACTACCACATGTCATGCACATTCAATCATCAAGCATGCATGGTTCCATTCAAATACCATAATCTTGCAGATTTAAATTGTAAATAGCATTAAGTTCATATTAAAATAAAAGAAGGTGTGTCTCAAGTATGTAACTAAGTATATATAAAACCAGAATAAATGAGCACACATTATTTTGATTCATTTACTCACGAAATCATCTACACTTCTACACTTTGAAATAATCTTTTTCTTTAATTCATTTCATTTCAAAGTAATTTATATTTTTAATTTTACTTTCTTTCTTTTCTGCTTTTTCATATTTCCCTTTTAAAATAATATCTTTTCAAAAACATAAATCAACTCATATTTACTTTTGTTTTGTAGCAATTTAATATCATTTCCGAAAAATTATCGAATTTCACTTTTACTCTTTTCAAACATATTTAAATATACAAAATTATTTAATCTTATAATTCTGGAAAACATTCTACAATTATATTCTGTGATAATTTAATAACTTCATGTTCTTTTCTTGCAATTTCCAATTTTTTGTCTGTATAGTTAACAAATATAGTTTTCTTTTCATGGTTTTCTAAATCTAAAAACATATAGTTTCCTCTGAGATTCTTTATTAAATGTTTAAATTTGAAATATATCTAGAACATACTCTTTTTTGTTCAAATATTTTAATATGCTAAAATAGAATTCTCTAAATAAAGAAATCTACTATCTCTTATTGTTTTTTGTTCAAGATCGTTCTTCTCTTAATAAAAATATGGTCTGGTGTTTGATCTTTCTTCTAAATTTGATAAAAACAGCAATATGTTCTTATTTTTACTGTTTTTGTGAGAGAAAGAATTTAATAACTCAAGCATTCATTGTTTCTAAGACTGGTAAATGCTTTATATCAATGATCTTACCTATTAGTATCTTGCAGCTGTGTGTTTTTCTTGAATTTGGCAATGATCATTTGTTTCCTCTATTAATTTTCTCCTATATTTGTTCTTCTATTCTATTCTTTTGTTTTTCTGGATTTCTCTTGTTGCCTTCTTCCACACCTTTGGCTGCACCTCCGTCACCTCTTCTCCTACACGCCTTTTCCCCTTCTCCTTCCTTCCTCACATGCGCATGTGGGAGAGCAGAATTTTGTTTTGTCTTTCCCTAAACTCCCTCTGTCTTCTCCCTCCTCTCTATTCTTCTCTCCTTCCCTCTCTGCTTGCTCTCACGTATGAGGGAGATCAGAAACATTTAATAAATCAAACTTCTCCCTTCTTGGTTGCGCAAGGGATAGAACAACATTCCAAATTTGATAACATTTTCTATTCTTTTTTTTTAAAATGAATTCTCTTTTCTTAATTCCATGCGAATTGAGATAGCATAAACAAAATGAATCTATTCCTTCCTGTCATGCATCTCCTTCCTTGTTGGCACATGGGAGGCAAGAATTATTTTTTTCTCTCTTACTGTTTTATTTTTTTTATTTTTATCTCCTCCAAACAATAAAACAAGACTCCTCTTCTTTCCTAGCCGTGCCTGGGAAATGGTGAATGAAGAAAAATAAAAACTAACTACGGTCCTCCCTCTCTGCCAATAAAATCCCTTCTCAGTCGTGCATCATGTGAAGACAAGCATAATGCAAAAATTTATATAAAAACATCCATTGTTTTTGCCTGCCTTCCAAAAACGAATTTTCTCTTCTGTCAAAAATGGATTTTTCTTCCCCTCTCCCTTAATTCGAATTTTCCTCCCCTCAATCTCATGCAAAATGGTGGAGTAAACAAGAAATTTGGATCCACAATCTGTGCCACATTCCCAGCAATGATGACCATAACTCGGAGTTAACTGCAGTTTTTTTTTTTTTTGATTGAGAGGTAATTGTTTTCTAACTGTTAACTGTTGTTTTAATTTCTATTTCAAATTTAAAATTTAAAATTTATTGTTGTTTTCTTATTGTTTTAAATAAATTATTTTAATATCTATTTCTTTAAACATATAATTCAATATATAGATATTCTTCAATATTTATATTTTCACAATTAAAAGTTTATTCCCATAATTTAGAATAAAAAACATTATTATTTCCAACTAATAATTAAAAGATTTACTATTTTAATTTTCAAAAGGGTTTAAATTTTTCTTTCCACACAATTACATAATATACTCAAATTGGCTAATCTTTTCACAAATAAGCAATCCTTCCATTCAAAACAACCATATTCATTTTCACATATATTTGATCAATCAGACAAACTTATTAAAAATTTCCAAACATAATCATCACGAAAACACATTAATAATAACTAAGTGGTGTGTGAGATTCCATCATCCTTATTAACGTCTAATGGCTAAAACGACTCTACCTGAACAATGTTCTCGCCTTCATTCTCGTTCACCTATTCCTATGTTCACTTGCACTCAATTTCTCATTAGCAATGACAAACCCCGAATTTCATAATAATGAGTTTCAAATCATTTCATTTGTATTTAAATTTCAATTTCAATAATCATCAATTTTAATTTCCCTTTCCCTTTCAATTTTTATAATCATCTAACATAAACATTGAAATTCTCATGATTTATATTTGCAATTAAATAATTGATAAAAATTAGTATGTGACACAAACTCTCAAAGAAATACTCTCACAAGGCTCTCGTAGAAAATAATATAGCAAAGATCTCTCCAAAATGAACAACAATGGACCCCTAAAAGCTAAGAGGTTGTCTTCTATTTATAAGAAATAATGAGAAAACTAATGCTATAAAATAGCAACCTCATTTTCCACCTTACTCTTTCTATTGTCACCTCTCTAACTGAAAACAAGAACTCAAAACCAATTCTAAAACTCTACTGGTCGACTAAGCAAGTTGGGTGCATCATGGCGGCAAAGAGATTTGGCTATTTGACACATAAAAAGTCCTAAGTAAAAATAGTTTCCAACTCTTGACTGAGTCACCTAAAATCTACTAACACATGGCTATTTACTAGGTCAAAACTCTTCATAACAAGGTTGCACCATTATCCAATGGTTTCCTATTTGCTCACTAATTCCTATTGTGGCTTTTTTCCTTCCAGTTTATCTATTTATGGCACTTATTTGGAGGCTGTGATTTGTATAACAGTTAGAATTCAAATGCATTTCAAACAGTGACAAACTTTTGATGCCACCTTGCCAACTATGTGGCCTTTGACTTATTCCAACACATATTTTCTCAACTTCATGTGTGGCACACAATATGCATACTTTTCACAGCATTCACTTGTTGATTAAACGTGATACCATTGCCTCTTTATTATAATACATTATAACATGCATGATACTTCAACTTTTACTTTGCTTATTCCATCACATTATTACATGTGTGTGGTATCTCATTATAACATTCAATATACATACATATATATATATACATATTAATATATATATACATATTAATATTATAATACTTATTATTGTAATATATATGTATTAATATATATATTCTAAATCAAGAAGACACTTAGAACTAGAAGGGGGTGTAATTTAATAAAATACGTACATATATACATATATATTAATGTATACATATATATTATTATTTTAATATCTTTTAATATATATATATATATATATATCAATAAGTATATATACATACATGCATATATATATATTTGGTCATTCAATTATGCATATGTATGACATATTCACGTATGAGTATACATACACATTTCTACCTACGCATGCTCACACACGTATACACTCATATACATGAGTTATCGTATATATATATACATACATATATACATACATATATATATACATATATACATATATACATTTAATGTATATACATATCCATTTATATATATATTTAAAAACACAAAGTATATCTTATACTTGATACAAGGATTTAATACTATGATGTAAATCAACTAGATAATCAAAGAGAATTAAAGACAATCACCCTAAACCCAAAAACTATCACCAAGGTTTACTTATTGACACTTAGCCCATACTGACTTGACAATCCTGACTAACCTAGGTTGTGAGTGTGTGCATTACTAAAGTAGGTACACTTAATGGTTTCCATACCAACTTCCTCTCCTGTGTGATACTCCCCCTCTCCTCACTAGAGGGCTCGATTCTTTCCTGCATCCAACTTAGTGCATCATGAATGAAGCTAGCCATTAACATGAAAATCATATTCATCATATATCATTTACATCATTGAAGCATTTAAAAGCAATCACATCATAATGCATATTCATATATTTTATTCATCTGTTGAACATATTAAATTCATAATCTTGCATTTAAAATCATATTTACGTATAAAGGTAAAAGTAATTTGGTAACTTAGAAATGGGGTGTAACATACTCCCCCCTTAAGAAGCATCATCCTTGATGATGCAAAACATCATAGCATATATATAAATTCAAATAAAGATTTTTCTAAATCAAGTAAGAAATAGGTCAATTTCTATTAATCTTAAAGTAATCTTCCCTCATAGCATTGCCCTCTTGCAAACTCATCCCTACTAGACCTTGGACTGAATGACTCTACTAACACATTGGAAGAACTTTCATGCTTCAAGCAAACTTTCTCCCTTAAGAACTATACATCATAAGTACACTAATAATGACTCATACATACATCATAAATATAATAATGATTGACTCATACATGACATAAATACCATAGTGATTGGAAAAACATGTTCACATTGGCTAACACATAATTTCCCTTAGTGCAACCCAAATAGAAAAGGAATGTTGATGCATTACGCACTACACCATGGGTCCCATCTATTTCTTTGGTTTTTATAGTGTCGTCCAAACAACTCAAAAGCCAAGAATGGCCATCACTAATTCTAATGTTCATCTCGAGCATAATAGTACTACTCCTAGACTCATGTTTCAAATCAACAAAGCTTTCCTACCTATCATTCTTCTTTGCTTATTTCTTTCCTTGATCATCCTAAACTATCCTTCCATTTCTAACAACATTTCTGAACTAAGGCTAATCCTATTTCCTTCTGTATAATTTTTTATATGGATCAAAATTCATTGTAGGATGATAGAAATTATTGTAATAAAAGTATTCTACAAATCCATCAGGACTTGCTTTACCCTTTTGTCTGACTAATTTTCACAAGGTAATAAGTTAATCTTACATTCAATTGAATTTTCAATAAGGTAATTATGGTTTACTTAAAACCCTAACATTACTTCTGCATCCATATTTGAGATAACCTGCTCAAGAACATCAAACAATCAAACACTACTTTACACAAACTTATGGTTATGATTGGTACCCACCTGTCAATTTTTTCCAATATGTAATTGGCTACCTTAATGAGCCTATCAAATTTTTCCAATAATATTATGTCAAATCTCTGAACTATACTAATGCTCTATTACTTCCTCTCTAGAATTTCATGAGTATAAAATTCCTATTGGGTGAGGATATCTTGTCTTCACCCTCTAGTAGTTTGGACAACTTGCTACAAACCTTACAACATCTCTCATTGTTTCCTTTCTAGATTATAGTGATTTCACTTCAGATAATAATTTTGTCACTTTATATTGTCTTGAATATGACATCAATTTATGACACCTCATTCCTTAACTCCTCAAAATTTGGTACTTAGGTTCTTTCTCTGAATTTTAGTAGTCTATTCACATTAGATGAAATATCTACCTTGGACTTTTGTTGCACTTAATTCTTGAAAATATTATGAATGTGTCTCCTTCGACATTCAAGCATCCATGGTCATATTTTGATTTCAACTCAAACCATCTCCTCTATTGAGAATTTAGTTGAGTAACAATTCTTTAGATCATGTTGATTAGCTCCAAAAGTTGTCCAAATAATTAATACATGCATAGTTACCAAGCATGAGCAATTTTTGATAGCTCAAAATTATTTGGAGCATGGTTTCATTCATAAATGCTCCATTTCCTATTTCATAGGTGATAATCTTTCCTTTCTTGAATAAGCATACTTCCTAAACTTTCCCAAAGTATCAATAATAATCATAACCTGATCTCCCAAAACAAGAACTTAATAGAATTGTGGTGTAGTTACTTCACTCTCATTTGGCCAAATACTTTAGCCTTTTCCTGGCCATTAAAATATTCTTTTGATAGCTTCATAGCTTAGCCTACAATTCCAACAACTTTTTGTGATCATAAGAAACTTTAAATATAAGGTTTTTGATCTAAGCACCATGTCTGTGGAGAAGTCAAAATACATCATCAAGTTTTGTGAGTAGGGTACATTTTTGTATCCAATCTTTTCTTGATTTATATACTCATCTTTTCCCCTCTCGGTGTTTCAAATACATAAACATTAATCATCTTAAAGTTGAACTTCTTATTTTATCATAAGGTTGACACCATTTTACTTGACCTTCTTCAATTGAATGACTTCTTCTTGCCCCATCCTACCTTCACTTGATATACCTTTCATATACTTTTTGTTCCCAAAATTATTTAATTATTCTTCCGATTTGGAAATATAGTCTCTTTCATGTCCAATTTACTTCTGGAACATCTTTAAATGGTCTTAAAAGGGACTAAACACAAATTTACTTTTATTAAAAAACTTGTAAGTTCCATTTGAACTTCAACCAAATTATACTCTAATTGATCTCTTATCTTGATAGTCTATTTTATTGTCCAAGTTTTTTTTTGCCTTGCAACCATCTTTTTTAAGAAATTTTATCCAAAATTTCTTGGTGATTTAATTTTTCTCATAATGTTAGACACTTCAAGGGTTGTTCAGTTCCTTTTTCTCATTTTGAAGTTTTGACTCCAAATTGACCATGCCCATTTTGGTTGGTGGGATCATGTCGAATTTCATCTTTACCTTCATGAGTTACTTATTTTCCTAACCCATTCTGGTCTCTTACCTTCACTCTAGGGTACCAAATTTCATTCTTGGTTCAAATTATCATTGCTAGATTTTAATATCATTTGAATCAAGATTGTTAGAACGTTATCCTACCTCCTAGATACCTCTCTAAGTTATTTTGATTCATAATAAGTTGAATTTTCCACTTCACCTAAAAAAAATTTGCTTATTCTTTCCATTAGTTTCTCCAATTTAGCATTTGCATCAATACGCATAACCTTCTTACTTAGATTATGTGTATTTCTTCCTCAATTTTGAAAGGAAGCTAAGCTAGCGGAACAACTTCCTACACTAATATTGAGAGGAGAATAATGTAAAACTTTTACATATATTTAATAGTTGTAGAAACTTAAATATAAATAAATATTAAATATCATAAAGATTACAAAGATTATTCAAAAAATCACAAATATTACAATATACTTGCAGAGAAAGATTCTCACAGGAGTATCTATAATACCCCTTCATTTTTCCTTCTGGTTGGACAGTGTGTCTTTGTGTGGGTATGTTGATTTGATGAGTTTCTGGTTATTCAGATGTTATCTTTATTCCATGCTTTGGATTAGCATAGTGGTTATTTGAATTAAAGATGTTTATGCTTTGGATTATAATAGTATGTTAGATTTGTTAGTTATTTGTAGTGTATTGGTGAAGGGGACGGTATCGTATCACTCGCTTGCGAGCACCCTGTGATCCTGTGATTACCTCTTCACGGTGTGTATTTTATGTTGTTCATATTATATGTTGTTCTTTACTTGATTTACAGGTTGACAGGTACAGGACATCGACTCCACCTGGTTTCACAGGTTGGAGCATG
Organism: Sequoiadendron giganteum; assembly: GCA_007115665.2. Classification (NCBI taxonomy): domain Eukaryota; kingdom Viridiplantae; phylum Streptophyta; class Pinopsida; order Cupressales; family Cupressaceae; genus Sequoiadendron; species Sequoiadendron giganteum. Next base: position 722,384,833 of record CM021100.1, read on the forward strand.
TCCAATACCCAACGATATTCGATTAGGAGATAGTAGCTAGGTTTCCATTCCAAGTCCTCACCCTAGTCCTAGTGTGTCGTCAGGTGTTTGTCGAGTTGTGTTGTTTTGAATATTGTGCCCTCTCTTCATTATTTAATTGCGAGTTAGAAAAGGGTAATTAAATAGCTTAAGGTATTTAAGTTGTTGAGTAATTTGATCTGGAAATTATGTTGAAATGTAATTGATTTTATTATTAATTTAATTTAATTAATAAATAATTTAATCGTTGATTAAATCTATTTATTAATTAATTAAATTTATGATGTTGAAAGAATTTAATTTATTTATATTTAAAGTTATTGTTATTTTGTTGAATCTGAAAATAAAGAAAATGCATGAAAGCCAATTTGGGAAATTAGGAATTGAAAAAATTGAAAAAAAGATTTAAAAGTCAATTTGAAGTTTGAATTCAAATTTTGAAGAAAATGAGATATTTTGCATTTTCTATTTTCAAAAATTTATGAGGGTGGTTGTTGAAATTTTTAGGGTTTTATCCTTATGGTTGAATTTTTCTTCACAATTTTGGATAGTGGAATTTTGGAAAAGTTTGAAAATAGGAGGAAGAATATTTCAATTTTGTGGGTTTTGGATTGCAGTGGTGAAATTTGTTGAACTGAACAGGGAATCAAAGGAAGAAGTTGAGCTTCGTCTGGATCTTCTCAAACTCAAGAATACCAGGTTCATGTCTTATTTTTTTAATCATTTTGAAATTTATATTTAAATGTGTTTTGTTGTTGTAGAATCTTGTTGAAAAATATTTCAATCCTCTATTTGATTTACACATGAACCCATTTTAAATCTGGTGTTAAAAACCTTGGAAACTTTGGTTTGGAAATGAGAGTTCTCAAAGAAAATTTTGTGTTCTTGGTTGGGAATGATCCTTTTGAAAATTATTTGCCATTTGGATTTATGATTTGAATGAATTTGCAAAAGAAATCATGTTTTTACATGTTAATATGAGTATATATCCATATATATATATATTGAAGAATATATATATATATATATGCACATACACCTTCTATTAAAATATCATTGTTGTTTTAAAAAAAAAATGGATTAATAAGCTGGGCGGATTTTTATTTTTTTTTTAAATAAAAAAATAAAAATACACAGTTGAATTAAAAATAAATAATAAAAAAAGTTTGGGGAGTTGGGGGCTCAACCCCCACCGCACCTCCCATGGAGGTGGGTGGAGGGAGCCGCGCCCAACGCGACCCCCACCTCCTCCCGTCTGTAGCACCCCGTCGCCACTGCTTCCCCACCGCGGCTGCGGCTAGCGCAACCGCCACCACTGGCGGTGGTCGGTTGTGCTTAGCACAGCCAAGCCACCACCAGCGGTGGTGGGCTATGCTTAGCACAGCGTCGCCGCCAGGAGGTGGCTAGCAAACCACCACCACCCATTGTCAACAGTTCACGGCCACCAAAGAAAATGCGGCCAGGGAACAGTTGCCTCCTTGCCCTAAACGCGGCACGTGGCTTGAGAACCGCACGGCCACCCCTCTCAAACCTGCACGCGGCCCGAGGACAGGTGTTGACCCGATTCATAGGAAATTTTAATATTATAGTTTTATAATATTAAAATATAATGAATATTTTAATATTATAATTTTATAATATTAAAATATAATGAATATTTTCAATATTATAATTTTTATAAATATTAAAATATTAAATTATTTTTGAAAATAAGTTTTATAATATAGTGTGGAAAATTTTATTATATAGTTTTAAAACATTAATAAATATATATTGCTTTAAAATATATTTATATGTATATTTATTGTGTAAATATATATTAAAATGATGTTTATTCAAACAGGTTTTAAGTTTAATTGAGGGGATTAAATATTGATTTAAATTAATCGCATGACTTAAATGTGATTGTGAAAATGAAAACGCAATGCTCTCAATCAAACTATTGGTTTTATTTTAGGATAATATATCAGATGGAATATTGTAATTGATGTTAAATAATTTGTTTTATTTAAGATAAGTTAATTGTTTGGGAATGAGTTTGTCGAAGAGAGGAAGCATTTATTTATTTAAAATGTTATTTTCTGAATAGTTGAAATAAATGTTATTTTATATTTATTAAAAGCAATTAGGGAATTAAATATTAGTGTTAATTTCTCCCTTATCTGAAAAGATGAATTCTTAATTCAGTTTTATCGATGTAATGAATTTCGTAATGTAATGAGGAATGGATTTAGAATATCCAAAGGTAGTTCTTTTCTATTGCCTTCAGTGAATATGTCTTTCATTTTTACGTCTTGGGAAGTGGGTTAAATGTGTTGTAAATTTGTAAGTCTTCCAAATGGTCTGTTGTTTGTGAGGGTTGTCGTTTGTGATGTCAACCTGTTGTGAATTCTCTTGGTAGTGCATGAGGTTGTTTTTATGTTAGTACCCGGTTTTCACGAACAGGGATGTCTTGTGTCTCCTGAGAAAGGAGTGGATTATGGGATCCATGTCTCCTTGTGAGGAGTGACCTTGTTATGTGGTTTGTTGCCTCCAGTGTTGGAGTGCATTTTAGTTTGTGTCGCCTCCTAAGAAAGGAGAGTTCGTGGTATCTTGTTTGTTGCACCTTGGTTTCATTGATGTTTGGATGGTGTGTGTGTGTTGTCAAGTAGAAGAGTGGCTTCCATAGGGGCCAAAGCCCAAAGAGGTATCTAGGATAACCTTCGAAAGTGATTTAATCAAGTGATAACTAAAACAATACTTAGAATTTTAGGACCAACTTCTCACTAATCAAGATATTAATGCCTCACTCATAGACCCAAGTGCTCGGTTAGACTTGGGATGGGTGGGAAGGCTTGGAATGGCAAGGTCGTCTATCTTGTCTGTACGAAAGGTATTTGGCTCCGCATGAGTGAGTATGGGGGCCAGGATTCGGTAAAGGTCACCAGGATAACCTTTTCTTATGGGGGCCGGAGCCTAGGAAGAATCCCAAGGATAACCCATGACGAGTTGTGTGATGACACTCTGTCTAGGACAACAGTTGGTTCTTGTTTCTGGTAGGTATGGTTTCCTTAACATACCTGATGTGACCATAGTTGGTATTCGATTATTATGTGTATGGTTCTCATAACATACTTGATCTGCTTTATTTCAGGAAGCAATGTGACCATGTAGAGTTGTACTTGTGTTGTACTTGCATTGTATTTGAGTTGTATTTATGTTGTACTTGTACTGATCTTATGATGTACTTGTGAGGTTCATGTGATGGGTTGTTTCAGTTTGGTTCAGGTTGTGTTAGCCTGTGTCTAGAGGTAGATTGTCTTGACTAGGATTCCTAGTTACTATCTCCTAGCATGGGGGGTGGGCCTTTGGGTTCCACTTGGTTGGGTGGCGTGCACCTAAATCCATTGGGTTCTTTCTTCATGTTCTTGTGGATGAGACTTCCAGTTGGAGAGCTCATTGGTTTCAGTTTCAGTTCTTGCTTTATTGCATTTCAGTTGATCTTGTATTATTTTACCCCTCAATTGTTATCGAGGTGGAAGTTGTATTTGTAACCTTAATTTTGGATTTTCCTCATTCAAGGAATGAGAGTTGTAATCTTATTGTTTAATGAATGGATTAATGCAAAGGAAAATTATCTTTATGCTTGATGTAGATTATCTTATTTGGAATGTATGTGTTTAAATTATTAAGTAATTGAATGACATGGTTTAAATCATGTTTTTTGTTGAGGTTCTATATAACCTTTGTCTCGTAACCTTAGAGGATGTTGGCATTAGTTAGTGGACTTGCTTATTAATTATACTTTAAAAAAAAAAAAAATTAGCCTATTTAAGTAGTTGTTTGCAACTTCCTCTAGGGTTGCGAGGCGGGGCGTTACACAATTCAATTTTGAAAGGAAGCTAAGGTAGCAGAACAACATCCTACACTAATATTGAGAGGAGAATAATGTAAAACTTTTACAGATATTTAATAGTTGTAGAAACTTAAATATAAATAAACATAAATATCATAAAGATTACAAAGATTATTCAAAAAATCACAAATATTACAATATACTTGTAGAGAAAGATTCTCACAGGAGTATCACCAACCAGAGATCCAAAGAAAACATGATTTCTATCAGACTCTCAAAATACATCACAATACACAACTATAATATAATTCCCTCATAAAATAGGGTTGCCTTCTAGGGCAATTCAAGCCAATAAAATATCGGTCATCTGATATGAGACATAATGATGAATGGTCCATATTTACAATAATAAAATATAAATAAAATTTTCCTTTCAGGGGTGCCACCCTCGAACCCCAACTAGGGCACGCTTATCCCAAACCCCCAACTAAGGGAATGATCCTCCCAGACCCCTTGTGGCAGGGAACCCCCTGCACCCCCCCATCGCAGACATATTAACAATACTTTATGTATCAACAATACCTTATATAATTGCAAGGCTGAGACATATTTATTCAAAAAATTCAAGGGAATATGTCTATGAGTCGATGGTTTAGGATTTTTAACCTTTGGGGACAATTCTTTCCTAGTCCAAAAGTTGGACAAGTTTCCTTACTGTTTCCCTCATTTTTTTTTCCCTACCCATCTAGCATAATAACTTTTCAAGTATTAACCACTCATAATGTTGTGGAAAACTTTTGTAATGAGCTCATAGTTCCAAGTGTTGAACCTAGTAGCTTTGATACCATATGTAACATACTCAAAGTTTACCCTATAGATTTCACCTAGTTTTAACTCAAAATGTGAAAAGATTGAGTTCACAAATATATGGAAATAAAAAAAATCTTTTTATTAACACATTTGCACATTTGAAATAAATCCATTCCAAATTATATTACATGAATAAAATAACATTACAATAATCCCAAGCAATGAATTCATTTTTCATTTACATCTTCAAATAGATTCTAGATCATAATTATAAATCATAGCTTACAAGAGCTTACATAGCTTTCAAGAGCTTAATGGTACAAGAATATATTGGTCAAGATGTCCACAACTAGAAACATACATCTTCATCTTCCTTCTGCTTCACAAGTCTTGGCTACAAACTGCATGAGGGAGAGCATCATCCAAGTGCTTTTCCTCCAACCATGGACTTAAGCAGTCCCTCGTACATCTTCCTAACTAGTAAGATGTCCCTACCCTTCAATGAAGAGTTTGGTATGGAAACCCTCTAATATATAATGCCTACCTAAGCATGGTGTTGTGTCCTACATAACTATTGTTTCCATACATTGGATATCTACCTAACATGCATGACACTCTCTACTATCTATGCAATTTCTAGCTCATAGTGAACTGACAAAGTGTACATAGTGGTATCTACACTTACTTTGGCCAAATATTTATTATAAATATATAATAAATAAAATCGTTCAATACTTTGATCATAGTTGTATGTTCACTCACCACCTCACTTGACTTGGAAACTCTATTAATCTCAAATAACTCTTGACTAGGTTTGACCTCAAGATAATAACAAGATTTTATTCCAAAAAGTGATGACATAGTGATATTGATCTAACTTACCAATTAGGTTTATCCCAACCTCTTGAATACCCTATTACACATTTGTGACATTCTTCGGACTGACAACTACCTCTTATTCAAGTTATTTATTTTAATCATGGGAGTATGAGTCTCCTAGTTCATAACTAAATAATACTAATGATACCATGTCCCCAACTAGACACATCTAGTCTCAATCTAAAGAACTGACACTATGTCAATATATATAATAATTCAAAATTAACTTGATTTGAAGATTACTTCCTTATATTAGTTTCAAACTCTTTGTTTCCATATCTAATATGGCTCCATCCTTCTAGGATTCTAGAACCAATTTAGTCATCCTTGACATTAAATTCCATATAAAACCTCATGTTCTTAGTAATGTCTAATGATATTAAATCATCATAATAAGCTATTCAACCTTTAGTAAATTCAACTATGAACCTTTTGATTAGTCTCCAATTTCCTCATGGTTCTTTCCAAGTTATCATGTACATCATTTAAATAAGGTTCCTATGTTTGCATGTTCATAACCAATCTTATATTATTTCCCTCAATATGACATATATAATCACATGTTTAAAATGTATGCTAAGTTCATATCTAATATGGAGGACATTTTTCAGCTTGAGAGGAGTTTGTGCTTCTGCACCTTAAAGTGTCCTCATATTATGGCTTTGTGAACTGTCGAGATGTAAAGTCATCTTTTTTAAAGGCTAGAATACCATGAGTAGGTATAGAATCTTGGTCATGTATAAGATAGTATAATTCAAGAGGTTAATTAGAGCATATATATCTCTAATACATTTTTCAACCCTATTGTTGAATATCAATATAATCACATTCAAATATACCCTAAACTTAGGGAATAAATTGTCTTCCTACTTTTAAGGAAAAATGAGCATTTGAGAATATAGATTCTTCACCCATGGTTAACTACCATCATAGGTATACATGACATAAAATTCTAATAATGATGACATAATACTTCCAACATGAAATCCATCCCTTTGCATTACTAACATCTTAATTTATGCAAGCATATATGTAGCATTCTATATCTTAGGTATCGTCATAATACCTTCTAGATAATTTCACATAAATACATCATACACACATGACATTAATAATATGTATATAAATATATCACACTATACTAAGATTCCTCAACCATCTTATATTCATTCTAGCTATAAGCACAAGATCTATTCCATAGCTATAATAAGCAAACAACAATTTGCACAAGTACTTGCAAATAATAATAAAAACATAGTTTTCAAAATAGAAAAAAGTAATGGATAAGAATAACTAAGCATGCCTAGAAAATATAGCTTCCATGAAGAATTTGTAACTCTTTTCTCATGCCAAAGACTTTGCTTGCTACCTCTTTCAAACTCAACTTATCTCCAATCTAATCCAATAATCTATACTCTCAATCTCACAAACAATTTTCTCTCACTCACAACGATATTTCTCTCAAACTCTCAAAGAAATACTCTCAAAACCTCAAAGCTCTCACAAAAATTAATACAGCAAAGAGCTCTCCAAAACAAACAACACAATGAGCAACAAATGAACAATGATGAACCCCCAATAACTAAGAGTTTATCTTCTATTTATATGAAATAATGAGAAAACTAATTCTATAAAATAACTACCTCATTTTCCACCTCTCTAACTGAAAATAAGAACTCATAACCAATTTTAAAACTCTACTAGTCGATTAAGTAGGTTGGGCACAACATGGCAACAAAGAGATTCAACTATTTGACACATTAAAAGTCTCAAGTAAAAATAGTTTCCAACTCTTGGTTGTGTCACTTAAAATCATCTAACACATGGTTATTTACCAATTCAAAACTCTTCATAACAAGGTTGCACCATTATGCAATGGTTTCCTATTTGCTCACTAAAATTCCCATCGTGGATTTTTGCCTTCCAATTTATCTATTTATGGCACCTATTTTGGAGGCTACAATTTGCACAACAATTAGAATCCAAATTCATTTAAATTAGTGACAAACTTCCTCTACCACCTTGCCAACTATGTGGCCTTTGACTTATTCCAACTCCTATTTTTGCAGCTTCATGTGTTGCACATAATATCCATACTTTACACAACATTCACTTGCTAATTAAACGCGATTCCTTTGCCACTTTATAACACATTATAACGTGTGTGATGCTTCAACTTTTACTTTGATTATTCCAGCACATTATTACATGCATGGGGTATCTCATTATAACATTCAAAATATATATATTATTGTACTTATTATCATAATATATTTGTATTAATATATATATTCTAAATCATACATTTGGAAATCTTAACATATATTTTTATTTATATATTAATATATACATATATGTGTATATATATGTAATTTAATAAAATGTGTACATATATTATTATTTTAATATCTTAAAATATATATCAATAAGTATATATACAAAGTTTATATATACATATACATACATACATACATATATATATATATTTCAATTTGATTAAGCATATGTATGACATATTCATGTATGAGTATACATAGATATTTCTACCTACACATGCTCACACATGCATACACTCGTATAAATGAGTTATCATATATATACATTCAATGTATATACATATCCATTTATATATTTAAAAACAAAAAGTATATCTTATACTCAATACAATGGTTTAATACTATGATGCAAATCAACTAGACAATCAAAGAGGATTAAAGACAATCACCCAAACATTCCTATCAACCCAAAAACTATCACCAAGTTTTACTTACCGACACAGCCCATACTGGCTTGACAAACCTTGACTAACCTAGGCTATAAGTGTGTGCATTACTCCACACTTAGTGGTTTCCATACCAACTTCCTCTCCTAGGTAATACTCTGTCTCTCCTCACTGGAGGGATAAATTCTTTCCTACATCCAGCTTAGTGCATCATGAATGAAGTAAGTTGTTAACATGAAAATCATATTCATCATATATCATTTACATCATTGTAGCATTTAAAATAAATCATATCATAATACATATTCATCTATTTCATTCATCCATTGAACATATTAAATTCATAATCTTGCATTTAAAATCATATTTACTTATAAAGGTAAAAGTAATCTAGTAACTTAGAAATGAGGTGTAACACTTTGAAACAACGTAATAGGTACATTGTATCAAAGAGGGGACAAATGTAGACACCTAAAAATATCTAACACATATGAATTCTTCTAAATAATCATTTTTAGTCATTATCACGAATCACCTCATTCCACCACCTTTTAATTAAATAATTTTTTATTATTTGATTCAACTAACCTATTTTCCTCTAATAATTAAATAATTTCAATTATTTGATTAATTCATCATTTTTCCTCTATCCACCTTTGATTAAATCATTTTCCTCGCCCACTTAAATTAAATAGTTTTGATTATTTAATTAATTTTCAAATTTCCCTCTCATCCACCTAATTAAATAATTTTTAATTATTTAATTAAAAAATCATTATTCCTTTCTTCTTTCACATAATTAAATAATTTTCCAATTATTTAATTAACTAATTTTCTTTTCATAATTAAATGAATTATGTAATTCTATTAGTTGCACATTCTCTCACAAAAAATAATATTCCAAATTCAAATTCAAATTTGAAAGAATCTTCCCTCCAAAATATCTTAAAATATCTTCCTAATATTTAGGGAAGAGCTTTAGTTAACTGAACTCTTCCTCAACATGCATGGCCTTTTCATCCTTCAATCACTCCCAACCATTGATTTTAACTTTCAGTCTCAATTGTTGATCAAATACTTGAGATCTATTAAACAATCCTTCAACCTTCATTAATCCTCCTCAAATTTTATATCTAAGCTCTGTCTCTCTTTTGTAGTTGATCTCCTCAATTTAGCAATTTGAGTAGGTCCATAGCCATCAATATTTCAAGATTTTGCATAATTGGTTTATGCTAAGCATGAGCAATCCACATATCTCAAGGCATAATCTCACATTATCAACAATGTAGTAAGGGTTAGCATCTTTGGGTGAGGTAAAAGTAGATTAAATTTTATTCATGTCTCGGTTTCTTATTTACTTTCATTTGATTACAACTAATGACTTCATTGGTAATGGGTTTGTAGACATGTAAAAATGACCTAACACTTATTGCACATCCTAAATGACATTTTCTCATCATCGACATCATTATCACCTAATATCACTACATTCACATTATTTACATCAAAAACCCTAATTTCCTCTATTAATTGAATAATATTACATTGTTTAATTAATTCACTTTTTCATCATTTTTTGACTAATTAAATAAATTTCATTTATTTAATAAAGTCCTAATTTTGATACATTTAGTTGTGCTAAATGTAACTTTTTTGGTTGTTGCATCTTGTGAAGATCACTAGTAGAATTTGGAAAATAAATGACTACATGACTAAAACTTTTAGTCACAACAACTAAAAATGACTAAATTCGAGTTGTAGTTTTTAAATTATAGAAATGGAGAAGCACTAGATCAGCAACAGTCAATTTTTCAGGAATCTACAATGGTCAACTTTTAGGAGAAAATCATGGAGGTAACGGGTTTCAGCACTGGAAATGTGACAGTCATCCTTCAGGAGGGAATGGGTCTCTACGCTGGAAAAGCGACAATCATCTTTTAGGAGGGAATGGGTCTCTGAGCCAAAAAAGCATTAATCAATTTTCAAGAGGGAACTGGTTCCAATGCTAGAAAAGTGACGGTCAATTTTTCAAAAGTAAATAGGACACGGTGCAACAACAATAACCACAGAAAATTCTAGAACTCTATCCTCTCGAGGGCCTTGAAGCTTTCAAGGATATGTTGGCCTAAATCTGAAGCATGAACCCATAGGGAATGATACTTGGCAACATGCCAGGTATACATCTAATGAAGTAAAGCATAGATTTATAAAACCTAACTAGGTTTCATTTCGACCTAGTCAACATTTGGATCATAGTAAGAAGCCAGTTTTTGATATTTGTGAAGAAGATAGGGCACCAAGAAACTACAACAAAAATTCTATAGCTAAAAGGCAGTATGAAAAATACCCAAAGTTTTTGAATATGCTATATGAAGATAACGAGCTTGATCTCAGGTCTCTTTGGGCTTCAAAGTTACAAGGGAGAGGTGAGTCTCAAGGTCTAATTCAAGGAGGTTTCCTTTCAAAACACACAACAAGTCAACTAGTGCAATATTTTCAAGCATCATCCAAAAGGTTCGAACAACCCTAGGATTTCTCCAGCAGGTGCTACTCTGAGTCAGCCCCAAGAAATCAACAAAGAAAATACAAGATATCTTCAAAGAAGAGACTTTACAAAAATCTTGGCATCAGGGGATTCGAAAGGATGTACTAAACAATAATACAAATAAGGAGAACTAGAATGGAAAAGGAAAGGGATTGCTCGAGAATAAGCAGGCCCAAAAGACCATTATAGGATTGTTCCCTAAGCAGGGCAAAAAAACCAAAAATAAGGGTTCTAGGAGGAGAAAAAGGAGAAAAACGCCAAGAAGGAAATCTCGAAAGAAAATTTAGAGATGAAAAGGGCCCACCCAACCAATGCAGAATGAACATATCAACATGGTAGAGGAAGGGGGAGATGGTCAAAGGGGTTCCCAAGCAAATCAAAAGGACATAATACAAATTTCATTTCTGGAGAATCTACTACAGCCTCAGGTTAAGGATCTCAGAGACAAAGCATTGATTTGTAAGTTTGTGAATTTGACCCCTGATTTAGGAAAATTAAAGGATTTGCTGACTGAGGAATGGGAAGGGATCCAAGCAGTTTTTTATGTAGATAAATCTATGGGGATTTTTGTTGTAATTTTTTGCAATAAAGAAAGGCGCAATGCTATATTTAAAGTTAAATCTTGGATTTTTGAGGGCTCAAGCCTATGCATGCAACCATGGGTTCCAAATTTTAAAACTCGGGATTTTTCTTTAAGATTTGTTCCTTACTAGATACAAATGCATGCTTTACCATTGGAATATAGGGTATTGAATTTAATTGAAATCATGGCTAATCAAGTAGGAATCTTTCTCAAACATGACCACATATGTTTTCAAAACCCTTCTATTCTAGTTAGGGTTTGTGTATTACTTTATATCTCAAAATATTTGCCTCAACAAATCCATCTAGCATCAAGTTTTGGGAAATGGGTTCAGAATATCATTTTGGAAACCCCAAAAAATGTTTGCACAAAATGTCATATGTTAGGGCATAATCCTATAATTTTCCAGACAAGGTTTGATCAAGATGATTCAAACTACGAGCAGTACACTAATGTTGCTACTAGATATCTTACCTCATCACCAAATGATAAATCAATACCAAAAACTGTGAAGCATGTCAGCAAGGGGACTTGGTGTGAGAAGAAGATAGAGAGTAATCTAGAGATAGGAGGGAAATCTAAGCTAAAAAGGACTATTTTTTTCTCTCTGGAAACCAAACAACTTTTGGAAATTGTGTGAAAATTGATAATTGAAGAATGTTCAAAGCCCCAAGATGTGTCATCAAATAGATGCAGGGGTGTTTGTCCTACTCTCTTGTCTCAAGACTCATCTACACTAATGTCAGAAAATGTGAAGCATGTCAACAAGGCGACCAAGTGTGAGAAGAAGATAGAGAGAAATCTAGAGATAGGAGGGCCATCTAAGCTGAAAAAGACTATTTTGATCTCTCTACAAACCAACAAGAAGATTTTCTTGATGCGAAAACACATGGATTATTGTCTCAACTTATATTCACCTTCTCTTCCCCAAGTTTTAGAACAACATTTGGACATTATTGTATGTAAATTGATGTTTGAAGATTGTTCAAAGCTCCAAGTTGTGTCATCAAATACATGCAGGGGATCGTGTCCTACTCTCCTGTCTCAAGACTCACCTGTAATGATTCAAATTGCTCAGTCTAATAAAATTGATGAGTTGGAATTTCTAGCAAAACAATTCATAATATTAGTAGGTTTAGATATGTGTGATGAAATAGTAGAGGAGTTAGAAGCTGAGGAGGATTGGGGGAAAGGTGTAGCAGCTCAAGAGGATAGCATAGCGAGGGTAACAAAGCATAAGATGGATTGGGGGGAAAAAGGGATAACTTATAAAGGTAATGGGTCAGACCAGTGTACTCGTGAAGATTTAGATCAACATATGCAGCAACAAGAGTCTTTCTTGGTAGACCAGGAAGAAGCAGAATATGATTATTCAAAGATATTATCCATATTTCAGACTCCTACTCAAGCAATTTTGGAGAATTCACCAGGGAAGCGAGGAAGGAAGTCCAATTTGGCTAAGTTGAAAGAGGAGATTGAAGTAGGGGTTAAAAGAACTATTTATGACTCTATTCCAAACAAACACCTGAGGAGAGCTTGTTGCTCTCCTCGAGTGCAATGAAGGTTGTTTCATGGAATGTCAAGGGTATAAATTCCCTTGACAAGAGAGCTCATATCAAGCATCAATTTAATGCTTGTGGAGAAGATATTTTTTTACTTTAGGAGTCTAAACTCTCAACACAGTCATATGAAACCTCCCTACAAAAATGGACAAGGTGGAAAGTGACCCACTCTCCAACCCAGGGGCCTCTGGAGGACTGGTTACTTTGTGGAACCCTAAAGCAATAAATATTATCTCAACAAGGAATGAGTCTAATTGGCAGTTGCTTGAGGTTTCTAAATTTAGCCTAAAGTATTGGTTGTTTAATATTTATGAGCCTAATTCAACAATCAATAAGAAAGAGTTGTCGGATGAAATAACTCATGTTTTAAATGACCTAGGTAATGCAAAAATTGTTTTGGGGAGATATTTTAATGTCGTATTCTCATTGTGGGAAAAAGCTTGAGGTACTGGGCTTCCATTGAGAGTGATTGAGGATTTTAGTTCCTTCATTCTCACCAATGCTCTTAAAAACATTGTCCCATCCAAGGGGAAGTATACTTGGATGAATTGTAGGAAAGGTTCCTTACAAATTGCTGAAAGATTAGACAGATTTTTGGTATCTCCAAATTGGTTTTTGGGGCAGCAGGGTTTGGAATCTGAAATCCTAACTCTGGCTAGCTCTAATCATTATGCAATCTCTTTGCATATCTAAAATGTCTCCCTTCCTAAAGGTAAATCGTCCTTCAAATTTGAAAGCATGTGGTTCAGGCACCCACATATTTTTCCTTTGTTGCATCAATGGTGGATAAATGCTCCATTTGAATAGGGTTCAAAAATGTACTTGCTTCATCAAAAATAAAAACATGTCAAATAGCAAATAAAAGTATGGAATGAACAAGTGTTTAAATTTTTTTCCAACAGAAAGAGGTCGTTTTCAAAGAGTTATCAGTAATTCACGAGTAGATTATTCAAAATGGATTAGATGATAATTTTTTTGAGAAGCAAAAGCAATTGCAAGGGGATTGGGAAGAGTTATGTGTTAGGGAAGAAATATATTGGTGCCATAAATCATGAGAACTATGGCTCAAAGAGGGTGACAAAAATATAAAGTATTTTCAGACTTCTTCACAGATAAAAAGAGCTACTTCAGTAATATTTTCAATCCAAGAAATGGCCTCAGGTATTTGGCTAATGTCGGAAGAAGATATCAAGAGAGAAGCTGAGAGATTCTTTTCTAAACTTTTATCAGCCCCTCAAGAAAAAGATGATCAACGAAGGAAAGATGAAAATGAGATTCTTGAGGTTATTCCCTACCTAGTTCGAGATGAGGATAATGATGCCCTTCTCAAACCTTTTACCTTGGATGAAGTTAAAGGCATTATTTTTTCATTGCCTCTAGATAAGGTGCTACGTCCAGATGGATTTACAACAATATTTTATCAAAAAGGCTTGGATTTTGTGTGTTATGATCTATTGCAGGCTCTAGAATAATCAAGAAGAATGGGTTCCATGCTAAGGTAGTTCAATGTCACAAACATTTCAATCATTCCAAAAGTAAAAAACCCTAAAACCTTTGTAGAGTTTAGGCCTATAACGTTATGCAACGCTATTTATAAGATCTTTACCAAGGAAATATACCTCAAATTTCAGCCTCTTATCCCAAAGATCATCTCTCAGGAGCAAGGAGGCTTTATCCCAAGTCGTGAAACATTTTAAGGAGTAGTAATAGCACATGAGACCCTTCACTCAATTTATTCTAATTGTCTACCTTCTTTCATTGTTAAGTTGGGCATGATGATGGCTTACGATCGAGTAGATTGGGATTTCCTTAATGAAGTCCTTGAAAAATTTGGTTTCAAAGGAATATAATTGCATAGATGGATTAGATCTTTCCTATCAGGAGAAAAATTTTCTATCATCCTCAATGGTTCACCTATGGGCTTCTTTGCAACATCACAAGGAGTGAGACAAGGGGATCCATTATCCCCCTTTCTATTCATTATAATGGTTGAGGTGCTTAGTAGATTAATTACTCATAAGCAAAGCCTAGTACTTTGGGGAGGCATCACTATTTCCAACACAAACATTTCAATAACTCATTCTTTGTTTGCAGATGATACCATCTGCTTTGGTAGATCAACTATGGATGAAGCCACTCAAATCAAACAAGTGTTTGACAACTATTGCTCAGCATCAGGTCAGAAATTTAATGCCTCCAAGTCCAAAATATATGTTTTCAATACAAAAGAGGCTATAAAAAATAAGATAATTAAAATATTGGGGTTTCAGCAAGCAGAGTTGCCATGTGTGTACCTGGGTATCCCTTTTTTCAAAGGTCCAAATAAAGTCGCTTATTGGGTTAAAGTAATAGAAAGATTAAAGGCAAGGATTCTAATGTGGAAGGCATGATGGTTATCATTATCAGGCAGAATTATTTTAATAAAATCAATATTATCAGTAATCCCTAGCTATTTTATAGCGGTTCTCAAGGCTCCAAAGTCTATTATCCTTGAAATTGAGATCATTATTAGGAATTTTCTAAGGAAGGGTAATATGAATTATTGCAAAAAAGTGCTCCTAATATCCTTGGATAGTATGACACTAGAAAAATCCCAAGGAGGAGAAAGTATCCACAATATTTCAATCAAGAACAAGGCATTTGGGGCCAAGTTAGTCTGGAAAATGTACACAAAGCTTGAATTGAAGTGGTGCAAGCTAATGCAAGCTAAGTATCTTGAAACTCCAAACCCCTTGAGGATTCTTAATATTTTAAACCCACCTTCATGATTGGCCATGTGGAATTTCTTGACATCATGTAGGTTGATTATTACTTCATTCATCATGTGGGAAATTCATGATGGGAAAAGCGTGAAGTTTTGGGAGGAATTAAGGAATGGTAAGCCCCCTTTGGAAAAAATTCAGGAATTATAACAAGTAAGGGTTGTATTGTCAAGAGAATGGGGTGAGAATTTTCTAGATTATGTATATTCAACCAAAGGCCTTACGGGTAAAGTAATCTGGAAAAAGAATTCTAATTCATCTCTTTCTACCCATCAATTTTCATTGCTTCAAGACACTCTAAAAAGTAGAATTATATTCATTTTAGGGAAGCTTGATAAGATTCTTTAGGATCCTTTGAAAAAGGGCTCCTACTTTGTGAACCAAGGATATAAAGCTCTAACCTAATGTAGGGATTAGTTGGTTTCTCAGAGGGCTTATTCATTTTGCTAGAACAATAAGATTCTTCCAAAATTTGGGAGCTTTGCATGGCTAACTTTACGTAAGAGAATTTTAACAAAATATCGCTTAACTAAACTGAGAATTTTTTATCCCTTCAAGTGTCCTTTATGTGAGGAAGAATTGGAGAATTCAGACCATTTTTTTGTACTATGCAATTTTGCGCAAGAATGTTGGATGTTTGTAAAGAGAAAGATGAACTTATACAACCCTTTGCCAAATTCTATTTTGGACATCTTCCAGAGTTGGTCATTTTTGTATAAATCCTCTTTTTTGTAGTTGTATGGCAAGTTATCCCACCACTAGTAATATGGAATATATGGTGGGAATGCAATTTACACATTTTTAAGAAATCAAGTTCATCAATTGAATTCATCAAAGTCAAGATTGAAAAATCAATTTCAAAAGTGGTTAATGCTTATGTTTTGAAACATAAGAACATGTCCTCCTTGTTTACAAATTGGGATGCCTCTATTTTGAAGAACTGGAAGAACATAATTTTGTCATTTGCAAGAAGCTTACATCAAAATAGCATAGTGAAGGTGAATAGAAAAGCAATCAGATGGGAGCCCCCATGCCCTAATTTTTTCAATCTCAACTTTGATGGTGCTTTGAGAGGGAACTTGAGCATATCAGGGGCAAGAATCTGTATTTGAGACTCTTTGGGATCAGTAATAGTGGCTAGTTCATTTTGACTGCCAGTGGGCACGAATAATGTGGCTAAAGCTCAAGTAGTTCTAGCAGTATTGGAAGTTTCCCTTGTCAGTGTTCCAAATTGATCAGTCCAATGAATCCTATAGACTATCCACTTTCTAATGATTAGATTCAATGGTGGATTTGGCCAACTGACAGGAAATGGAATTTGAACACATTTCCCCTGCACTTCAGGATCTGTAAGACCTAGGGGGTGACCCTTCAGCAATACCTAAACATTTTGACACATACTTAATAGGGTATTGCATAACAGATAATATTCTCATAGAACTATGTTGAGAAGCATAAAATGTCACTCAACATTGGCAAGACATTGAGTGAATTTTAGAAACTAGCATGGAGAACATGACAAACACAACTTAGCAAAATAGATTTGAAATAGTTTTTTATTTAAAGAGTTGGGACCAAACTAAAAATAGTATAAGCATGAAGATTGACCAGTGCCAAAAGAAAGGGTTATGGATTCATATAACCACAACTTCATCCTACAATGTTGAACATGTTTTGAAGAACTTTGAAAATGTTACCACATTATGGCAACAAGACCATTAAATATTTATCATCTAACCATTCTTGCAAATCCATCTGGAAACATAAAACTCCTATCACATTTGTTAAAGAAATTACTCCATCCTTGAACAAATGGCAATAACATATGCAACTGACATTAGTTAAAGCAATTACACCATTCATAGGACAAACAACAATAACAATTGCAACTCAAATGCATCAAATGTGCATGAAAAACTCAAGTAATCTTTGATTATTGAATTCAAAAGAGATTTACATCTCAGCCCTGGAGACAGTCATTTGATAAAATATAAACATGAAAGCATAATTCAAAACATAGACACCTCAGATTAATGACTTAGTTACAACTCATCCTAGCTTTACAGTTCTACCCAGAGCTTCTACCTAACTTGCAGAGCTTTTAGAAAAATTGGAACCCATACCAATGAATAGAGAATAGAAGATATAGAAAAATAGAAGACTCTAGAAGAAGATCTGAAAATGTCATTTGGCAGCTCCATTCTCATTGATCAACAATTTTCAAAGACTCTATCCTCTCTCTTCAGCAACAAACTTTGCCTCCCAATCTACCTTTGATGTAAGTTGTTTAACAACATAAAATTTTACCATGTGGAGAATCTCCATCATTCACCCAACTGAAAATATCTCCCATGAAAGTTTCATATTTTTTCCTTTTCCCTGTTGTAGCAATACTTTATTTTTTCCAATCCAATAAAAGCCTTCAAATTTTATAAAGGGACCCTTGGTAATAATTCATTACCCAGCTACGTAAGGTCTCCACCTCCATATTTTTATTTTACTAGGTTGTCTTAAAAACTTACCCACATCCCACTTTTACATTAAAATTTTATCTGCACCTGTATCTACCTTTTATTTTACACCTATGTGTAAAATATTCATTTCACTTTAATAGAACTCACTTGGGCAAATAAAATATTGACCTGAACCCATTTGACTTTTATTACATATTTAAAATATTCAGCCTTGTTTTATTTTATATTTCACCTTTGAAATATTTTATCTTTTGCCTTTAAGAGAAAGCCCATTTAACTTTGTCTCTCACAAAACATTTGATTTAAATGTTCTCACAATTAAAATATGGTGACCCAGCAAATATTTTATCGGGCTGTTCAATATTTCATTTTAAAATAAAGGCTCCAGTCCCACACTTGCCACATGGCAAGATTTTGCAAGCCATGTAGGAAATTTGTGACATCACCAAAAGGTTGCGTAGGGTCCACAAGCTATGGTGGAGATGCATCTTACTCCCTTGTGCAACACAGGTCATCAATCCACTTACTTTCCCTACCTTCGCTTTTGTTTGGCTCTGCAAAACCCTTGTGATGGTGGCACAAAATAAAACAATTTTGATACATTTTCACATCAGGTGAAAACTGCCATTCTGCAACCTAAACATGTGCTATGTTTACCCACATTTCAACATCGATCAAAGATGCTTCTGAAATTTTATTTGGCAATGGTGACGAGTGTAATGAAGCTTGCTACAACTTTTCAACCTTTTAATCGTCGGCAACAAAACACTGGTTGTGGTATCTCCCACAAAAGATCATCACCTTTGGATCACATATTTCCTAGCCTTTGTGCCAAGACCATACAATAGTTTTTTGCGCCTCTTCAATATACACAGCGGTGTCCTGTGTAAAAGATTTCATTTGTAACGGCAAACTAACACCTCTCTCAGCTGGAATAGTGGTTTCTCCACCATCCATGGTGCATAATGTTTGAATTCTTTGAATTGAGTCAATGATGTGTCTTTACTGCCTTGAAATGAGTTAGTTGTGCATTTTTTGATCTTTTTCCCATGTGGGTTTGGAGCTTTTGTACATAGTATGTTAACCCATTTTCTCTTATGTGCAATTCTCAATAGAGATGGAGATGTAATTTCCCATTACATTTGCTTGAAATTTTTTGTGGACTTTTCAACAATCCATTATGCGCATATTCTGCAATCATGGCATTCAGTGAGCACATTAATTTGAATGTTTGATGAACAATCTACATGCCCTTTCTACATTGCTTTCCATCGACCTTTGGCACCTTCTCAATACTTTGATGTATATCATGCAAATGTTGCACCCCAACTTGCAATTGCATTTGCTTGAAAGTTTTTAAAGCATTTTCAACAAATCCATTTGGTGTGTTGTCCTCCTCTGTTATTGCGCAAAGCTTTTGACAAGATTTCACCATCATTTCAAAGAGACTCCAAATAGAAATCCATTATCCTTTATGCTTTGATGGATGTCTATAACCTATTCCAAAACCTGCACCGTGCTTCTGCCAACTATAGTTGCTTGAAAGTTTCTAAGGTCTTTTCAACAGATCCATGTATTTTGCAGAAGTTTCTAGAGACCTCATGAGGTATAACCCAGCTTTAAACATATTTACCTGATTCAATTACATTGTGTTTGTGAACTTTATTTCACGAACCGCTAGCCTTTGCGGTTATCTTTCCTTTGTGGCTTCGCCTTGTCTTTTATCGCTCACAACTTTTTGGTGTTTTCCACATGGCCTCCTAACGGGGATCCCTATCATTCTGTATCACTTTGCCTCTGACAAGTTCTATGTGTGTGATGTGTGGCTTTCTCTGGCCATTTCTCGAGTGAGGCCCACTATGCAGTTATTTTCGCTCGGCATCACCCACATGGCTTCCTCTCAGAGCTTTTCTCTGGGGTGTCCCTCATTCTTTTGCCAGGCTCCATGTGCTCGATGTGTGGTGTATTCTTGTGTGCCAATTATCTGGGAGTTGCCACCTATGTCATTTCTTATCTTTTGTTGTCGTGTTTTCTTCTTCAATGTCGCGTGTCTTTTTCTATTGTTGCATGGCCATCTTTTCTCTGAGGACGGATTTGCTATCGCATTGCTAGACGATCTTCCTATTCAGTGCCAACTCGAGGAGATTCAGAAAGTCAATGTTTTGCTACGGCATCTTTCTCAATGTGGCTTTCAAGCAGTGGGTTAGCTTATTTAAAAAGCTCTTCTTCTCTTTTATTTGGTTGTTGTTAGATAGATAAAAAAATTCCAGAGCACTGGGAATAGCCTTTTCAATATTTTTATTGAACTTGAAATTTGCAGACTACGCCAATCAATTCAACCTTTTCTATTTTTCATGCATTTGATAAGATATTTAGACTATGCTTTTATTTTCCTATAGCATATGAATGCTCATTCTTCAGCTTTTGTAATCTTCTACAGCTTAATAAATACAGATCATGTTTGACTCTTCTGTGTTGGCTGAAGTTGTATTAGATTATGCTATGCAATTAAAGGATATTCTTATGTTTGAAGTGCTTCTAGATAATCTATTTGATAGACAACAGTTTATTGTTCAAGACTTTGCTTTTGGCACTGTGCTCAAGTAGTTTCATTCATGATTTGATGCATCGCCTTTAGTCTAGATTTTAATATTTCCTGTTACCTTTCTAACCCTTTACCTCCCCCACTAAAAACAAAGAGCCAACTTCGATAAAATTCGAAGGTCCCTTAGCTAAGTGCACTATGTCCCCCAGTAGCTAAGTTTCCCATAAGACTGCTTCCCCCTACAAAATTTTGCATCAACAGTTCTTTTTCTAGGATGCAAACTAGCACGTTCGCTTGATATATAAGTGTGTATGAGCCATAGGCCCGTAACTAGGTCACAACTACAAGATTCCTTGGCCTACTGATACCACGGTTAGTTTCTATTTGCTCAAGAGTTCGACAAGGTATTCCTTCACCTCCCCCTTCTCCTTTGTCTCCTGCACCTATGGCCGCTAGAAATTATGTAGCCTAGGATGTTGCCAGTCCTTTAGTAGTGCCTGTGCCTCCTGTAGTATGGGCTCCAATCCCCACTTCTGCTTTAAAATCTATCCCTAAGTCTTCTAGGGATAAATTGAAGACACTAATAGAGCACTTGCAAGATGTGGCAGACATGTGTCTGGTGCATGGTGTTTCTAATGAAAACGTAGCTCTAAGATTGATTGCTGCCTCATTTCAAGGAAAGGCATTGAACTGGTATAAAACTCTTCCGGCTAATACGGTTGCTACTTGGGATGATCTTGGAACCTCATTTTACGAGCATTTTTCAAATGGTAGCGATAGGTCTTCGCTATATCATTAGTTGGCCAGCATAAAGCGAGCTCCTCATGAAGCTTTGTTTGACTTCAACATGCAGTTTCATTCGACTTGGCAGAGATTTCTTGTTGGTAGTTGGTCACCTCCAGATTTGGCGTTCATGTTCTATTTGAAGTCCATTAATGCTGATATTTCCATGATGCTATAGACTCTTGGAAGAAATACTCTACTTGATGCTTACGGTCTTGCTCCTACTCTAGAGAATAACCTTATTGATGTTGGAAAGTTGACACCAACACCCATCATGCCATTATTCTCGAAATTCAACGTCACAGAAGCTGAAGCAGCTTCGACCAGCACTCCTACAACTTCTCCCTAGTCTATGTATGTGTACCTGGGAATGACGCTGAGTGTAGCTCCAATGCCTAACCCCCTGACGGTCAAGATGAACAAGATGAGAGAACTGATGCAGACTATGACAAATGAATTGACTACCATGAAGTGGCAACAGTATAGCTATCAAAAGTTGGCTTACCAAAATTATCAAGGTGGAAAAGCTCCTTAACAATCAAATCAGTGGCAAGATAGATCGTGCGGCAATACTCAAGCTCAGTCGAATAACCAAGTTGTTCCATTGACCTTGCCGATGCAGACCATCCATCCTAGTTGAAGTAAGGAGCTAGTGGTATGAAAGAATAACCTAGACGAAGACACTAATTCATGGTGTTTATCTTGTAATGATGCACACATGCCCCCAAATTGTCTGCGAGGGAATTTGAAATAGAAGATTGTGGAGCAACGTAGCCAAAGTAGCGCACCTGATCCCAAAAACCAGTCATATGCCTCTTAGCAGGTGGATAATGCAATCCTCGCTGCTCAAGTGCAAGGGATGTCCATAGAGCAGGAGTTAGACATAGTTCTAGACCAAGCGCTCTTTTCATGGATGGAAGGAGAAGAGTCAACATTTTTCAATGACATTCCTATAACTCAAGTGCCCCAAGTGCAATCAGACTACAACACGCATTCAAAGTGGAGACTCACTAGAGAATTCACATCTTCGCCGACTAATGGTCCATCTCAATCAATGCCCAATCCGTTGGCAGGCCCGTCGTCAAATCCATAGCAGTCTAAGGCGGCTACTCTCAGCTCTCTGAATCCACCTCCTCTGAAAGAAAAGGCTCCTATGATCACCCCAATTGTTGTCAAATAGCTAGATACACCAACTGTGAGGCCTACACCAACTGCGAGGCCTAAGGAGCAAGCAACTGTGACTCATCAGTCACGAACGCAGTTCAATGTGGTGGAAGAACTAAAGAAATCCTCTACCAATGTTTCTTTGTGGGATATCCTGGCTATTCCAGAGCAAAAGGTGCTATTACATAAAGCATTGTTAGGAGAGAAAGATGTGAAGATCCCTAGTCAACCCAGTGAAGAAAGGATATCCAAGCCAGACCTAGATAAAGTGCTAACAAATTATCCGAAAGAAAAGATCAAAGCCAGAAAAGAGAGTAAGCCTAAACCTAAGCCTTTCTTTCTAATGCTTATCATTGGCAACAAGTTATTGCATAATTGTATGATTGACTCTGGTGCTAGCACCACTGTCATGCCTAAGCAAGTAGCTGATGCTTTGGGGCTAAAATATGAGCCTCTTAACAATGGATTCATGTAGCTAGATGGAAATAAAGTTCATACCATTGGGGTAATCAAGGGATCGCCTATGACATTGTTTGTCTGCCCCAATATCACTGTGAACCATGATACCATACTCATTGATGTCCCTCCTCTGTTCGGGATATATTTGTCCCAAGAGTTCATAGCAAATGTTGGAGGATATCTAGCACTAGACTAATCACACCTGATCTTCAGAACCAAAAATGGAGCTAAGTTGAAACTATTGTTAGAAACTTTGCATTGTGAACATGTTGTTGATGAGGCCCTAATCAACTTTGAAGTATCACATACTTCAATTACCTGGGAAGAAAGGTTCAATGTTGAATTTTTGGAGGAAGAAGAAGCAACTAGCTCCCGAACGGAGAGTGAAGATGCTTTGTTGAATGAGTTTATAGACACGAACCCTTTTGGAAATTATCATACAACTAGGCTCAAAACCTATGTCATACATGAAGAAGGATAGATTATTCCTAGAGTTACTAAAGATTCTGGAGGCGAAACATCCTCGGAGTTATGGACTTTGCACTTTGATGGAGCAAGATGCGAAGTAGGAGCTGGAGCAGGAATATGTTTGACATATTCATCCGAAGAAAAGACCTTGAGGTATTATCGCTTCCAATTCGCATGCTCGAATAACGAAGCAGAATATGAAGGCCTTATCCATGGTTTGAGCCTTGCAGAACAAATGGGTGCAAAGAAAATAAGAGTGTTCAGAGATTCGGAATTGGTGGTCAACCAAATCCAAGGGATTTCTAGTGCAAATAATGTTCGTATACGATCATACCGGCATAGGGTCTGGGATCTTATTGAAAGCTTTGAGGAATTTAATATTCAGGCTATAAAGAGGGAGAAGAACTCTGAAGTTGACCGGATGGCAACTGTCGGGGCTCAGTTTGAGCCAACCTCTGAGTTGTTAAAAAATAAACATGCAGTGAGAGTAATTGTATGACCTATTGTTTTGAACAATGATCAAGATTGGGAAGTGTTCGATAGTGATGCTCATATTGTGTCATTTCTCCAGTCATCTAGGGAATTTGCTGACCAATTGCAACCAAAGATCACCGAAGCCTACGGGGATCAATTAATCCAGTTGAAATTCAACAAGCTTCCCAGAGGCCTAGTCACTCTAGAGAGTCTTCTTTATTATGATGATGCGAGGAAAGATAAAAGGAAGCTTGTAGCTGACAAAGGTGACTACACCGATTTGCATATCAGAGAAGACAAAAAGCTCAAGGTCGATAAGGGAGTATCTCAGAAGAATAAAGACAGGCTAAAGCACTTCTGCAAGGAATATTCGAGCATAGTAGCCTGGTCATATGATGATCTTAAGGGATATGATCCCAGGATTATTCCTCATACAATTGAGCTATTGGAAGGAGCAAAGTCGGTTCGTCAGAGACAAAGGCCTGTGAACCCAAAGATTGAGTCACTTGTGTCACAAGAGTTGAATAAATTGATTGTGTCCCAAATAGTGTTCCCAATCAAACATAGCACTTGGGTGTCTAACCTGGTGCCAGTCCGGAAGAAGAATGGTGATATACGACTATGTGTAGAATTTTGAGACTTTAATAGGGCGTCCCTGAAGGATCATTACCCCCTGCCTTCTATGGAGGTAATTCTACAAACAGTCGCTGGTTCTGAAATGTTTTCAATGTTGGATGGTTTTTTCAGATATAATCAAATTCATGTAAAGGAGGAAGACCAACACAAAACAGCGTTCACCACAAAGTGGGAAACATATGCATATGCTAAGATGTCCTTTGGACTTTCAAATGTCGAAGCCACCTTTCAAAGAGCTATGGATATTGCCTTTAGGGATTTAATACATAAGATTATACTTATCTATCTAGATGACTTGACAATGTTTTCCAAATCCGTCGATGATCACTTTGATCATTTAGAGCTTGTCTTTCAAAAGTGCCAGGAATTCAGGATTTCTCTAAACCTGAAGAAATGTGTGTTCGGAGTCCCCCAGGGGAAGCTATTAGGATATGTTGCGTTGAAGGAGGGCATTTCCATCGATCCAAAAAGAGTTGATGCAATCTAGGAGCTTCCTCTACCCGTAAACAAGAAAGGAGTGTAATCTTTTTTGGGTAGGTCAATTTCATCAATTGATTCATTGTAGACTTTACAAGGATCGTTCAGCCAATTACCTTGATGCTAAAAAAGGACCAGACTTTCAAGTGGACGGCGGAGGCCAGAAAAGCTTTTGAGCTTATAAAAGAGGTTATTTCTTCAGCCCCTATATTAGTCAACCCAGACCTATCGAAGGACTTTATCATGTATGTTTTTGGTGGTGGCAACAGTATTGCCACTGTGCTTATGCAGAAGGATGATGACGATAAAAAATAATCTCCTTTTTCTTTCTACTCACGCACCTTAAAGGAGTATGAGGTAAGGTACAATTTTGTAGAAAAGCAGGCCTTTGCTATTGTGAAAGGGCTTAGGAAGTTTTGGCACCTAATATCATGCAATAAGGTGATCGTTTGTGTACCACATTCTAGTGTGTGGGAATATATTATGGAACAAGAGATCACCAAGAAAAGAGCTAACTAGATTACCAAGATCCTAGAGTATGATATTGAGATTAGGCCTGTCAAGACTGTTAAGGGAAAAGGACTGTGCGAGTACCTCACCGAAAACAATGAACTAGTGACAGAGCTAGAAGTCTCAGAACCTATGTTACTGAATGAAGAAAGCTCTAAGGGTGATTGTTTGGAGGCTAGGGTAAACTTCATGCAAATAGGAAGGTATCCGACCAATCTCCCTTCCTTTAAGAGACAGTTCTATCGATTGCAAAATAGCAGTTATGTTCTCTTAGAAGGAGTACTTTTCAAAAAAAAAATTAATGGTGTCCTGCTAAGATGTGTGAATGAGGAACAAGCCAAAAGAATATTAGATCAATATCATAATGGCTCAACTAGAGAGCACTTTTTTGCAAGAACTACTGCAATTAAAATCATATGTGCTGGTTATTTTTGGCCAACATTATTCAATGACTCATTTTCATTAGTAAATTCTTGCAATGAATGTCAATTTTATGTTGGAAAGAGAAAGAATGTTGTTATGCCACTAAGACCCATAGTAGTGGAGGAACCTTTTGCTCAATGGAGTCTGGACTTCATTGGTATGATTAACCCTTTTTCATCAGCTGGACATAGGTGGATATTGATAGCAACTGACTACTTCACCAGATGGGCAGAGGCGGTGCCATTAAAAAATGCAATTGAAGTAGAAATTGTTAACTTCCTTGAGGAATTGATAGCTAGATTTGGCTTGCCGAAAACAATTATTTCTGATAATGCTAAAGCTTTCCTTGGCTCTAAGATGAGCCAATTTTCATTGAAATATGGGGTTTTTTTGAAAACCTCTTCTAATTATTACCCTCAGGGGAATGGCCTCACGAAATCCACAAACAAAAACCTCATCAGGTTAATCAAAAGGATAGGCTCGGAATACCAAAGGGAGTGGCATAAAAACCTCTGAACAATGATGTGGCTAGACTGTATCATGCCCAAGTAGATATTAAAGACATCCCCTTACAAGATGGTGTATGGAAGGAGGCATTTTTCCTATTGCTATGGAAATCCCTGCTCTCCAATTGCTCAAATCTCTTGAAATCGAGCAGAATGGAGCTATGGAGGTACAATTTTTTGAGGTACTGGAAGTACAAGAGAAACAAGAGCATGCTCTCAAGGCCATGAATAGCTACCACCAAGTGGTGAAGAAGTGGTTTGATAAAAAGACATCTGAACAGGAGCTAAAATGTGAGGACTTGGTGCTCAAGTTCAACGAGCGCGGAGCAAAGCCCGACCAACACGGAAAGTTTGATAGTCTCTAGGAAGGGCCTTTTAAAATCATCTAGTGGAAACAGTTTAAATCTTTTGAGTTAGAAAACATGGAAGGTAATGCCTCGGGTATTCTGGTTAATGGAATACACCTTAAAAAGTTTAATTAGTTTTTCTTATGCAGTGGGTTTGTAAATTATAAATATGTAATTATTTTTTCTGCTTTAAGTTTTGGGTTTTCTCAATGCTTTTTGAAAATGACAACAGTATTGCAAGAAATTGAGATACATTGTAAATGAGGAAAGATATGAAAAACATGCATATTATATTATTTCTGGAAAATTTACATTATATACGGTGGAGGCTAGTGGTATGTATCAAAATATACATATATATCTGCTACATGGAGGTAGAGGCTGGCAAAAAGGCAAAAAGCAAAATTGGGATTATCTTTTCTCAATTCTCAAACAAAGGAAGGACTAGCAACAGCAGCAACCGGTGGCACAAGGTGAGGAAACACCATTCTCTCAAAATCCTCATACCACTGCATGATTCGGAAGGGTTCAATATGATGTATCCGCATCAGGAAGTAGCAGTCAGCACAAACCTTGGAGCGATGTTCTTCGTGGGTCTCCAGCGCAAAGTCGGATAGAAAGGGCCTGGTTGGATTGGGTCCTCCATGCATCAGCAACCAATGGAGGTTGTGAACAGAAGGGACCCCATGATCAAATTCGACGGCCCACACTACTTGCTCCAATCCTCCAAGGTAACGCCAAGGGAAGACTCGCTTGGTCAACTTCATAATTTTGTGTTTGGAAACGCTGATGTCTAGGAGTGAAGCGACAAAGTGAGAGTAGATGTTGGTGTTTACCCTATATTGGTCCTCGTATTCTACACAATCTTTTTCTAGGACCCATTTGATCGCCTTTACATATAACAAGTTTTTTATGCTTGTTATGCGCTTTAGGCACCTACACCTAACCTTTCCTAGAAATGCGACCTGGGTCTTTTTGCAAACTAGTCTAATTGGCATCTCCATAATTGTTTGCTACTCTAGCTAGAGGATGAAATTGCTAAGATTAACTAGGGCCTACTAATTAAGAATGTTGAAGGTAATTGTGATTAGCAAGGTTGCTAAGGGCCCTATTTATAGATTGGTCGGGGTTTGCCCGACGAGGCAAGCTATGATTACGTCAGAGGAAAATGGTGCTATCAAGCCTTGATAATCAGTGTTGTGACGTGAGAAGTGATGTGAACGATTAGGTACAATTGCAACTTGCTTCGTTCAAGTTGCTAAATTAAACAAAAATAGGCCAGATGTCTGCATGATGAGTTGTCGTCCTGATTGAATAAAGGAAAATATTTTGATAAAGTCATTGGATGATGCACCCAAGTACAATCAAGAAATTAGTAAATGCAAAGGAGCTTGCGAAAGATATGGCAAGGCTGTCTTGGTGCATTGTCCAAGAAAAATCAGGCGCCACCTCATGCGAAGTCATGTCCCTTAAATATGAAGAGTATTTTGGTAGGTTGGCGATCTCTTCGCATGCACAAAAAAGCTGGTGGTGCATGTAGCAACTAAATGTGAAAGGATGGCACATACACTTGCTAAGTCATTTTTCATGAAAAATCAAAAAGAAGGTTAGGCACGTGAAAGGGAATTTATTGTGAGAATTTATCAAAGAGTGAAAATGACTAAGTCATTCGCAAAGAGAGAAAGTGTTTTCAGAAGCTAAGTCATTTGCAAAGTTTGTGAAGCCTCTTGCGGATACAAAGAAATGGCTGAAATTGTAGGAAGTTCAACACAGGCCCTCGTCCCAGAGAATATTAATGAACGAAGATTCATGGAACCCTATGTAAACATATATGGCCAAGAGTCTTATGCTACTCCAGGCATCCCAACAAATCCATCCTGGCCCTTTACTAGTCAAGCAGACCAGAAAACAATTGGCACGGTTTCTCCTAGAAATCAAGCCCTAGTATCAAAGGATTGGGATAATGTTTTGGATCCTGAGTTACCTCAAAATCCCAAGAGC
Source organism: Sequoiadendron giganteum (assembly GCA_007115665.2). Classification (NCBI taxonomy): domain Eukaryota; kingdom Viridiplantae; phylum Streptophyta; class Pinopsida; order Cupressales; family Cupressaceae; genus Sequoiadendron; species Sequoiadendron giganteum. Next base: position 722,413,816 of record CM021100.1, read on the forward strand.
TTGAGGGAGGCTGCATGCAAAAAGATGAATAAAATGTTAGACCCTTTCCACAAACGTTTATGGAACTGTGGACTTCCCTAGTACATGGTTCCTCTGGTGCATTATTGCCCAAAAATTGTGGTGGCATGCGTAGCAAGATTCGATCCTCAAACTGGAGTTATAAGTGGCCCTAATTTGAGGGTAGTTATCAGCCCTGCAAGATCTACTATGCATCCCGTTCCCCTCACTCAAGAATGTTGAAAAATTTGACATTCAAAGGATGCAGGAGTACTAGAGAACACTCTGGTTGGTGCAATAGTTTTATCACACTAAGACTGCTCAACCGATAGATGTTTCAACACCTCCCAGATTCCCAATTGCTCTGGGTGCTTTAAAATCGAGGTCTTCTTTCATCTGTTCTATGTTGGCGTTAGTTTGTGGGTTGGATACAGACAAGGGGGTCTTCGAATTCCAAATGAGTCTCAACTTTATACTGAGGAAGAACAACATGCCTCCACTTATGGACTTCGTGAAGGTTATAATTGATGGGATGATCCAACAGTTGCATGAATTCGAGGTTGGTTCTAGATTCAGGTATTCTTCTTTCCTGGTCTACATGATTTTGCATCAGAATCCTGATTATTTCAAGCAATTCATGGCCCTGGCCATTTTCGATGAGAGTGATGCGAGGAAGCTAGTTTCAACATGGACTCTCGTCTTGTTGAAAAAATTTGATTATTATGCGTTTTTGGATTCGTTCCTTCCTCCGACTTTGTGAGCTTTGGATAGATCTAGGAGTAGCATGTTTGTATGATTATTGCCAAGACAGAAATCATGGTTGAGAGGCCTCTTTCCGCCTTGCGATTGGTTCTTTGGTACGGATTTCACTATGCTCTGTATGCAAGGTTTTGTCCGGGAACCCTTCTGGCTATTGTTTCAGATAGAGTGTTGGCCCTAGAGGCGTTGCGACAGCTGTGTAATATTGAGAATGACTACTAAGGAGGAAGGCATTTGACTTCCTATTTGACATTTCCGGTCATGTTCGGCTCAATATCACTAATAAAGAAGAAGGGCTCGAAGTTTAATAGCTCAGAGGTATTGTACTCTAAGTTGGGTAATCTTGGGTTGGTGATCATCAACGACACATGGTGATACAACCCAGAAAATAATCTGTTAGAGGTTGGCATAAAAATTTCACACCAGCCTCGGCCATTCTGGGACCCTCGAAGAAATGTTGAAGAGGGGAATTTGAAATTTTATGTAGGCCTTGAATATTTGCCTACTAAAGAAGGGTGACTGTCGTGGCTGAAATTTTACCACATTATGGGGAAGCCTAGCCAAAATCAGAAGATGAGCCCATACTTGTGTAGCCAATTGGGTAAGCTCGGATGGAAGCCTGAAAGAATTAGATATTTCTAGATATACAGGCATGAGATAAAGACAACAAATAGGCTTTTCGAGGAGGTGGAGTCAGACAACCGTTTTGATGACATCTGGGTGCACGAGCATTTGGACAGCGAGAACTCCCCAAACCCTTCAATTTCTGAGAAGTTCTATGTGAAAGGAAGTGCTACCATGGAACCTGGAGAGGAGGTAACCTAGAACGCCCCTATCACTGAAAAAGATCTAACACATGGGGTGATTGTCAGTGGATAGCATGCACAGCAGGAGGACTCTTCAAACACACAAACATCAGAGCCTTCCAACTCCTCTAGTTCAGGTAGGAAGAGGCCAAGGAGTTTTGATCATAGGCCGAAGGTTATTGTGGACCTTGAGGATTCTCTAGAGGAGAAGTGGCCATGAACAAGAGAGTCCATTGGAGGGGACGAGTCGCAACATGAAGAAGTGGTGGTATCGGCTGATGTTCTTCAGGAACCTCAGGTATTTTTTCCTCCCTCTTCCCTCTCTTCTATGTCTTTGG
>CM021100.1:723106780-723159130 GCA_007115665.2 Sequoiadendron giganteum
AAGGAAGCCTCAGTGGAGTGGGGTTATGAAGAAGAGCTCACAAAATCCTAAAATCTTACAGAGCACAAAAATGGGTGGGCCATGAAAGCGTACAGAACCTCTGAATTGCCAAGTGCTAAGACAAAATGCAAACCTGTGGAGGATTTTTAGCAGAGCAAGTATGGTCCCCTTTTTTGAAGCCATGAAAGGGTACAATGAAAGCCTAACTGCAAAATTTACCAAATATTGGAGAAAGGGGAATGTGACTATTAGTGTGGTTATATTTGAGGTGACAACGCAATTCATAGCAAAGGCTACTAGCTTGCAAAACCAAGGAATCAAGGTGGCTAAAAAGAGTGTGTCGATTACCAGTCATTTGTTGACAAGTTCCTCCATGATGACAAAAATCTTACCAGATTTCAAAATGGGTACGCACGGCTTGAACTCCTGACTCCTTATGACCTAGTGAGTATGTTTGTGTTGTAGTATTTTACACTTGAAGGAATATATATGACAGTTCATGCATACCACTTTCCATTGTCGAATCATATTCACCATAATGAGCATATTAATTTGTCTTTTTATTTTCTCTCCTCCCTATAACTTAATATTGAAAAGGGTGTGAACCCTCCCCTGCATTAAGGATTAATGCTTTCCCTTTATAAGCATGCCTTAGCTTTGAACCCTCATGGAAATCCTTTAGTTGCTAGACAATAAATTGAGAATCATAATGTAGGGTAAAATGTGGAACCTTTAGTAGAGGCTAACCCCATTGAGGAGCCTAACCCCAAACCCCCTCCTATTGTTGTAGAAATAAATGATATTATCCTTGCTAAAAGTTTTTTCCCTATCACTAAAATATCCAAACCTTCTACCCCTGTGGGTATGAATAATTCTTCTAAAAGCTCCATCAAGCTAGAGTTGGTTAAAGTAGCCCCTGAGAAACACAAGCATTCCCCACTTCTCCTAAAACTGCCTTAAGTCAAAGAAAATGAAAAAAGATTTGAAAATCCAAAGTGAGGTCATCACCATAACTGAAGAAAAGGAAGGTATTCAAACTGAGGATGTGGAGGATAGGAAGTTGTGTCAGGGAAGTGGAGGCCGTAGATCTGCTCACCTTGTGAAGGCTACCTCCCAGAATAAGAAGGGGAAACAAAAAGCCAATTTTCATGAGGAGGAAGACTTGGAGGTGGAAGAGTTTGAGGTTCAAGCTGATGAAGAAAGTGATGTGATGGAATTTGAAGAGATTGCCTATGACATGGGTGAGGAGGAATCTGAGGAGGAGAAAGAAGATAACGAGGAGGAAGAGACTCAAATTGAAGAAGAGCAAAGGAATGGAACTCTGACAACCCTTGAAACCAAGAATATTGCCAATGAAATTAATCTTCTTGATGATTCTAGCACTGACTATCTGAAAAGAAGGTTCAAATGGATGACATGGAAAAATCCATTATTACGTTGATGAAGGTGATGAATGGCTTAATGTGCAGAGCTATGGTAGGTGCAATGTCTAGTCAAACCAAGATTACTAGGAAGTTGAGGAAGATTGGAAAGATGGATGACTTAAAGGACCTAGATGAGATAGAGGGACCTGATTGGAGAGAGTATATCTCCCTTATAGGAGATTATTGGGACCTGATTGGAAAAGCCAAGTAATGGCTTTTTTTCTTTCTTCTGGTTATGGTTGCCTTGCTTTTTTTGTTATTCTTCTTCAATATTTTGGATTGCTATTTTCAAATAGCTCTATTATGGTTAAGAACTTGTTGGTATATGGTGGACCTAATAAATGGTCTTTGTAGTTTAAATTTCTTTAGTGGTAATTTTCTATTTTTGATTAATAATTGTGATTCTATGATTATTATTTTGTTAATTGGCCTACGTGCCACCCTGGACGTGTTGTTTCTTGATGTTGGTTGGTGGTGTTGTTTTATCCAACTCGTTTACTTCTTTTGAATTTTGGTTGTAACCATGGGATCAAGGCCCTTACCTTGCTAATCTAATAAAAAAAAAATCTAGGAAAATTTACCGTCAACAATTCATAGTCAATTGTTCACCGTCAACAGTTCATCACCAACAATTTATCGTCGTGACATATTTATCGCATATACAATTCACCAACAGCAATTCATTGTCATGGTACATTCATCATGTATACAATTAAAGTATGGTTTATGATCATAAAAAGGAAAAAAAATCAATATATTTGGTATACTAGAATAAAATAAAATATATTAAAAAAATGTATATGCAATGAATATACCATGATGATGAATTGTTTACGGTGAATTATATATGCAATGAATATGTCATGATGATAAACTATTGACGGTGAATTTTTTGGAACCTAAAATTAACAATATTCATAGCTCTCCATTTAGGAACTATAAGTAAATTTTAGAATTGGAATATATAATCTCTTTATATAGAGAAAAGCTTGCTTAATACAATTTAAAAATTTAGAATAGGAATATACAAAAAACCTATTTTACATAAAGATTTTAAATGATATCTAGATATGAATGATTAATATAAATTGTAGGATAAACTACTTAATGAATGAGTGTCTTGCAAGGATGTTAATCATCAAAGTACCTCATCTTTAATAAACCAATTCTCATTTTCCTACCCAACCCATGAGTCCCAAGTGTAAGATAAACCTCAACAACACAATGTTAAACCACTAATAAAATATAAGTTCTCAAGAAAGTTTCACACGATGAATCATAATTTGTGAAAATTACAGAATTGGAGTGTAAATTTTAAATCATAGTTCCCTAAATAATTACTCACTATGAAAACTATAATTTATCTTGTTATCAAATATGAATGCCACTAAAAACTATAACCACCTAGATCTCTTCACAATATTAATAAAAGAACTATTGTATTAGATAGTGTATGCATCTAGTTGAAAGAGTGCTCACACAAACACCCTAGTGAGTATCATAGCTCCTCATACCATCTTGCACCCTCCACTAAAGAAAAACCTACACACTTGCATCATTGAGTTTTCTAATTGATAATAAGTTCTATGCCAAACCAAGGATATGTAACACACCATTGATCTATTTCACTCATCAATCAAAGAATCAAATTTAAAATTTGTCATGTCTAACTATGATTTAAACAAAATCATCATTGAGGTATACCTTCCCACCATCATAATCTTCATATCTTGAAAACCACCCTTAATCTAGGAGGTAATATGGAAGGGATCTCTAGAGTTTATGAACCACATGCCTTTTGATGCATGAATTGCCAAGGCCATGACAAAGTCATATACATAATCCTAAAAAAAAAAATTGGAATTATTATCTAAATTATTTTGATTTTTATTTTTCTCCTCTTTGTAGTCTCTCTAGAAGTTTAGTTCCTTACTATAGTTCCAACACTCACAATTGGACTTTCTAGGAGAATTGGATCATGTATGGGATGTAGATCTAGACTTTTATTCTTCTTGTCTTTCTTCTTACCTCGCTCCTTAAATATTTCATGAACAACTAGGGCCTCCTTACTGGATTTTAAAGCTTTTTAGTTACATCTCCTTTGAGAATAAAGAAACCAATACTTCATCAATTTTGAGCTTTAAGGTAGTTCTCCTAATTTTCATCACCAAGTGATTCCATGAGTTTGAAAAATAATACAAAAGGTTAATTAGTTATCCTCCTATATTTTCACTCTAATTGAGTATAACTAGATCACAATCATATTGAATACATTCAAATTCTTAGCCACAAAATCACTATCATACATTCTCCAGATGTACAACTTATTTCTCAAGAAAATTTTATTAAATCGGGATTTATCCTAGTACAAGACTCCCAATTTCTTCCAAAGATCTTGGGTGGTGGCTTCTTCATGTAGATTCAATAAAATAGAATCTGACAAGTATAGCCTAATGAGACTCTTCACTGTTATATCTAATATATCCTAGTCAATATGTGATAGTGTAATAGGATTACATCTAAATGCAACAACCCATACAAGTCTTTATCTACAATAATATTTTCCCTTTTGAGCTTCATAGATCAAAGTTAGTGTTAGTGAATCTCTCCATTTTTATCCTTGATGTGCTTGTTATTTTATTTCAATAAGATCTCCTTCAACACAAGCTCCCATCCCTAACACCTAGGACCTAATGTGATCAAGTTATAATATCAAATGAAAGGAAGCATAGATGTGGAATATGCTTCCTACACTAATCTATGAGAGGAGATATGTAGAAAAATTAAATTGGTCATATAGTTGCAAGGAAATGAACACAACAGTAATATGCCATAATACAATGAATTTAGTGGGGAAAATCCCTTTTGAGATTTTAAAAAACTCACACTCTAAAACACAATTTATTATTCAATAATCAATCTTTAATACACTTGCATATTTTAATCCTTTATATAATTATCACCAATAAGAGACTTGGAGAAATTATGGCATCATAATAGTGCATACAAAACTCACTATATAACCTCCATATCAAGCACCCAATAAATAGGAGAAGCAATACATGAAACCATCAAATGGTAATTAGGAAACTGTGAGATAAAAAAATGAAAATATGACACTCAAATCTCAAGATGAGTCCATAAACTAAAAATTACATACATTCCACCTATCATAAACTCATCATAATCCACTCACCAAATTGGAATCTCTATTTTGGCCCCATCACCTCCAATCAAATATCTCTTATGACTTGTCATAACATGCATCATAGTTTGTTTGATAAGTGCAACTCTTTACAACTCTTTTATGCATCATAAATGCTCTTGCATTCTTGATGTGAGAGGTTGTAAAATTTTTATCTACAATATTGATTGGGCCCATTTTTAATTGAATATTTCAAAGATATCCATGTAGCTACACCCATCTTTCTCTAATTAATACCTATTTTGACACTTTTCAAGGCCAAAATAAACCTTTATGGCCCTAAAATTTTGCATTTTTATGTTCCATAACTTAAATGAATTTTTTTAGTCTTAACATTAGGATGCAAGATTGAGACCCATTTCTTGATATTTTAGATCCATGTAAAAAAAATTCAATATACTTCCTTTAATTCGACTAGGTTTATGTTAGGATGATAATTCTTAATTTCCATGCCTAATATGTATTTAAAATCTCTTAAATGATACATTGTAAATTACATGGATAATTAAGTTTTATTCTCTAGGCATATCTTTAATATGTCCAATGAGAAGTGTATCATCAATATACAATACTATGATTACAAGATGATTGTTAAGTTATCTATAATAAACACAGTGATTAATTTGATCATGCACAATTTTAAGATCTAAAACATGGGCATTAGATTTTTGTTACCACATCCTAGGAGACTATTTCAAATCATACAAAGATATTTTTAATTTAGAAACCAAATTATATTTTTCCTTAACAAAAAAGATAAGAATAATACATATAAATATTCTCTTTTAGATCCCCAAAGTTGTTTTAACATCCATTTGCTTAGCTTCAAAATAATAAGAAACACCAATAGAAAGTAGGATAATTGGGTTAGGTTTAGTAACATGAGGGGATATTTCACCAACTTATTACCTCAACTTGAGAACATCATTTTTCCAAAATCTTGTCTTTTAATTTTATAACTTACCATCTACATTAAATTTATTTTTGAAAATCTATTTGCAACCTATAGGATTCCTTCTCTCATGTTGGTGTGAACAAGGTATATTACCTAACCTATTTTCCTTTTAGGCCCTGTTCAAACTAGTTTACTTAAGTTTACTTAGGGAATTCTTAATGAATTATCTCTTTATGTCTCAAGTCATAAGATTAAGAAACATGTCATAATTTTATGTTGTCTTATGTCTCAACTTGGCCTATATAACTAAGGGGTTCTCATTATAATTTAAATCAAATCTTATTCATATACATATATTGTGTATTTACATCCTTTCATAAAACAAAATTATTCTCTCATATTAGGTCTCTTTGTGATTTCATTGAAGCTCCTAGATATTTGGTGGTTACCCTCATAGCCAAATCTTGCATGGTATATAGAGCATTTTCTACTAACTCTTACATGGTATTAGAGCTTGTGGGATTAATTCTTGTAAGTATTTTTAGAGATATTGGTTGCAAATATTGGTTGATATTTAAAATTTGAGGATGATCTTATCTTGAATCATGTGATGGCCTCAAGAATCAAAAAACTTTATTGAAATATCATATTTGGGAGGGTTTTTTCTTTGTGATTTTGTATTACACATTCATTTTGGATCAATTTTGTGCAAATCTAAGCTCACTATTAAGTTTAAGGTGTCCAATAAAGTCAATTTTACCTTTTGAAACATAAAAATGTGGATACCCTAAGTTTAGTATCCAAAACCTAGGGTTAATTTTCCAAAATGTCTAGGATTTCATTGGGATGTTAACCAACAAGGTGATTAGATTTACTATCAACCATGAAGGTGATCCTATCATACCTAGATCTACATCTAATTGAGGATGGGAATGGATTGGAAATGATTTAGAATGATTTCCCTAGTTAGACTATGTGACCTAATATGTAAATGCAAAATCTCGAAGATGAATAGATAGAAACAATGATTTGCAAGTGGATCTAGAAAGTGTAGATGATTGTGTGCCTGCCCAAAAAAATTGGTTTGGTTGTGCCTACAAGGATTGGGTCACCCAATGGCTACCAAGTCTTTATTAAGGTGTCATATTCAACTTTTGGGGTCCTTTAATGCTTGATCTTAGCTTCTATTTTTTGCTTGCAAAGTTGTCGAAATGTCATCAGTAAATTTTGCAAGTGAGTTTCTATGATTTCACAAGATGTAGGGCTTAAAATGAAATAATGGAGAATTTTGTCTTTAAGATTCCTTCAATCCTTTTGAACCTAAGATCTACATATTCACAAAGAGAGGAAATGTTGGGACATTTTAGGGGCTTGCCTTAGTCAAACCCCATATAAGTGTTTCCACTTCCACAATGGAAAATTTCAATGGATAAATGATAATGGTGTTATCCTTGAATCCACTTGCGCTTGATTCATGGGTAACCCCTACGAAACTTGTCCATTTCATAGTCTCATGCACTCTAAGCATGCAAAATAAGGCATAATTTTATTTGGCTTTGAGCGTGGTCATGAGCCTTGAACCGTCCTTTCGAGTGCTTGCCTCATTTCGTTTTCCAAAACCCTTCAAAACAAGTATTTTCTTGCTTTTTAGTTTTTCCAATGTTAGAAAAAATTTATCTCATGCAGTAGCACTGATTTTCAATAGTCCTACATGGGAAGTTGGAAACAAATTTACGTGAAGGGGCATTATTTTTCAGCACCACTGCACGTCATTGGAGGTTTTAAATTTGCACCTGCATTCATTTTTAGCACTCCTACATAGGAGTCGGAAAAAAAAATTATGTGTAGGGGTGTTGTTTTTTAGCGCCACTGCATGTCATTGGAATTTTTAAATTTGCACCTACGCTAATTTTTAGCATAGGTGCACTCCTTTATTTTACCATCTCTATAACTAACACTCCCACACTAGTGTAATTAATGTGACTTAATGTCATTTAATTTGGCTTTAAATCAGTCTTAAATTACTTTCTCTTTATTTTCATTTTGATTTCCTCCTTCCCTGCCTCTTGCAAACTTGTTTGAAACCTCCAAATTTCGTTTATTTGCAGATTTAAAGAGGATTCAATTACATCTTCATGTTAGGGTTTTCTTCTTCTCTGTTAATGCATTCCTCCAGGTATGTTGCTCTTTCTACCTTTTGGCTTGTTTAACTTTGATTAGTTAAAATTTTATGTACATATCGCTTGCTTTTTAAAAAATAATTGTGTTTTCTAGTTTTAACTCTTTTACGTATGGTTGTTTTCTACCTATTTTTGTCTATATTTTTTGTTGTCTTGTGCATGCATCTCCCTAAGGTTTGCTAAAAAAAAATCTCATTCTTGAATCTCCCATGTTGTTACCATTTTTACATACTTTTGTGTCATGTGATGCTTCTAATAAAGGTTTCCATCAATATTTTCCTTTGCAACATCGATAAAGGTTCTCGACTGTAGATAGGGTTTTCGTCAAGTTTTAACCCTTGTTGATTCTCTTACCAATGGACTCTATCTTGTTTGTGCATGGGATTTATCTACGCTTACAAGCGACCTCCCTATCAACGCTCGAGTGTTCACAAATTTCTTAAGTGCTCTACCCCTTGGTATAATCAAGAATTGTACATACAAGTACTTGGGTTTTTGTCATACCTCATTGAAGGGTCTGGGTTTTTTCCTGACCCAACAAACAAAACATTTGAAATAACTTTTCAAGTCCATTTAAATTCAATGACTGTGTAAACAAAGTTCCCTGACATGCAAGGTCGCTATATTTTAGTGCCCTTACACTTTTTGCAAAATATGTGTAGAAGTGTTAAAATTCAACGTTGATGCACAATATTACTCCAAAAAAAGACATGCATGAGTGTTGAAAAATAACGCTACCACATGCAACTATGACCTACCAAACATGTAGGGTCACTATTTTTTAGCACCCTTACATTCTTTTTGCAAAGTCCACAAGCAGAAGCGTGAAAATTTAGCATGTGTACACCAAATCTTCAACTCTCATGTGAGTCATGTAGTGTCACTATTTTTTAGTGACATTACATATGTTCTACCAAAGATATGCAGTGGCGCTAAAAATTAGCACCCCTGTACGATATACTAAAATTTTCACTAACACCTAGAATTTTTCCAAAATGCTTTCAAAGCTTTGTTTCACTCGCAATCGCTCAATTTTTTCCACTCCATTGCTTCCATCTGCTTGATCCATTGCACTCGCTTGTCTTTTTCCCACACTCGTGCTTACTCAATGAAATATTTTTATAATGTTGGGGAGAAACCCTTTGTCTCATTGCAGCATATTTTCATGCTCTTTCAGATATTTGTCAAGGCTTTCTTCGCAAGATATCAACATTTCCTTATTTGTTTGAAATGACAACTGAGATATCTCCATCTTCAAGCAATAAAGCCATGATGAAGTATAAATACCAAGGTGTTTAGCCTCCCACAGTGATTTCATCTAAAAATGATGAGATAAAGGAGATGGAGATAGGTCATTTGGACATGGATGATTTTGTCAAGAGAACAAAGAAACAACCTCTAGACCAAGAGTTGAATATGATAGTTGATAGTAATATTCATTTCCAGTGGCAGCTCATTGTCCTGATTTTTTTCTACAAGTGGCTTCTCATTACGTCAGAGGATAGGAGTGTCAAAGATTCTTCGGGCCATGTGATGATGAGACTTGATGCAGATTTCTTTGATATGATTTTTTAAGTTCCAAATATGGTGACCTATACAGATCTCACTATTGAACATGCTCAGGAAAATTATGACAAGAATTAGAATGTAGCTAAGAAACTAACCAATACCAAGTGTGATATTACTATTAGGATTAAACCGTGTAGTTTTACGAGTCAAACTCATTGACCCATGTTTCATGAGTAGTGGTTCACAAGAACCCATCTCTCATGATAATGAATGGTTCACTTAGCACTCATTGCATCTAGGTGATGCTCACATAGGTGAAGCATTGGACCGTCCAGGAGGTCACCCATCCCAGTACTACTCCAGATCAAGCACGCTAAACCACATAGTTTTCCCCATGGTTAAGCCCACTTAGCTTGCAACCCCATTTGCAAAACCTTCAGCAAGTGTTGTGCCTTATGAACCATTCATTATAGAGCCGCTTCTAGCTCATCAATTGATAAGTAGGAGGTATTTTCCACAACGTGTCAAATTGTGATATTGCTATCAAGATTCAATCGTGTAGTTTTACAAGTCAAACTCATTTACCCATGTTTCATGAGTAGTAGTTCACAAGAACCCATCTCTCGTGATAATGAATGGTCCACTTAGCACTCATTGCATCTAGGTGATGCTCACAGAGGTGAAGCACTAGACCATCCCGGGAGGTCACCCATCCCAGTACTACTCTAGCTCAAGCGCGCTTAACCATAGAGTTTTCCCCATGGTTAAGCCCACTTAGCTTGCAACCCCATTTGCAAAACCTTCAGCAAGTGTTGTGCCTTATGAACCATTCATTATAGAGCCCCTTAGAGCTCATCAATTGATAAGTAGGAGGTATTTTCCACAATGTGTCAAATTATGATATTGTTATTAGGATTCAACCGTGTAGTTTTACGAGTCAATAAACTACACGGTTGAATCTTGATAGCAATATCACAATTTGAAATGATGTCGAAAATACCTCCTACTTATCAATTGATGAGCTAGAAGGGGCTCTATAATGAATGGTTCATAAGGCACAACACTTGCTAAAGGTTTTGCAAATGTGGTTGCAAGCTAAGTGGGATTAACCATGGGGAAAACTCTGTGGTTAAGCGTGCTTGAGCTGGAGTAGTACTAGGATGGGTGACCTCCTGGGACATTCCAGTGCTTCACCTCTGTGAGCATCACCTAGATGCAATGAGTGCTAAGTGGACCATTCATTATCATGAGAGATGGGTTCTTGTGAACCACTACTCATGAAATATGGGTCAATGAGTTTGACTCGTAAAACTACACAGTTGAATCCTGATAGCAATATCACAATTTGACACATTGTGGAAAATACCTCCTACTTATCAATACTAAGTGGTTACAGACTCCAAGGCCTAATATGGAAAGATGTCCTAAAAGCTTCCCCCACAATGATTTTTTGGAATGTGTGAATGATTTGATTACTCTCCTAAATCGGGTTAAAGGTTTGCCAACTTCTTCAATATTTCAAGAATGGATGTATGAGTATATCAAGATTATCGGGAGGAAGAAGCAACACCTCTTATGGGGTGAATAGATTAGTGACGTGATCCATGATCAACTTATTAAGGTGCACACTTCCTTGAATTTCTACATGACTTCATAACTAGTATATGTTGCAGCTTCAATGATATAATATCCAAGCCTAACATCAGAAGGAGACAGAAGATGTGCCTGTATACAAATAATATCCTTAAATCACCCTTAAGGGATGTATCAATCACTTTAGAAGGGTGAATGATGCTTTCTTTACACCATTATTGTGTATGTTTGATCCATCACTTGAAAAAAGAAGAGTTTCAGACAAAGCATGGGAAATGGTCAACAAATATGGATGCATTTTCTTACAATTCCCTACATTCACCTATCTTAGGGTGGACTACTTTACAGGATATCCTTACATGTTTCCAAGGTATCTATGTACATAATTAGCAACAAGCTATTCATAAGTCGAGGTTCAAATTCTCTATCACCATTGGAAGCTATTCGATGCAAATGGTGCCTAAGGCCAAATTAGTAGAATAAAAAATGCAGATTGTACCACTGAGAACCTTCAAAAGAAGAGTGTATTTTGATTACAAAGGCATGAAAATAAAGATAAAGAAGAGTCATACACATATCTACTATGTTGAATATATCTGGACAGAATGCAGAGATGATGAGGATGTCATTTGAGGGTGAGGATTCTTATAATCAAGCAAGTAGACAACAATAGCTTAGAACTAAGAACAAAGAAAGTATTCCTTCCTCTTCCACACATAAGGGACCAAAGATCACATTTACCTATGGGAAGAGCACAACACCATCTGTAGAATAAGAGCAACCTACGGAGGAAGAACGGGCACAGGAGGAAGGGGAGAAAACAACAAAAGGGAAAGATGAAGAAATGTGGGTATCATCACATGATAAAATCTTACAATATCTTCCCCAAACATCATCACCTATTGCTGCAACAACACCTTCAACTCCTACCATTCCTACCTCTCCTCCTCCCCCTCTTCCAACTTAACCTCCACCTATAATGGTTTTACCTTCACTCAATATAAGAATACCTCCATCTATATCATTACATACAATTCTTTCATCCCCTTCTTCGAGATTAGTATTATAGAATGTAAAGGTTGGGTCTCCATCCTCAATTCCTAGTTTTTCATCTCCTTCCTTTGATATTTCCTTACAATCAGAGTTTGATCAATTCATGAATGAATCACTACAGGATGCATAAAATATGCAGATTTTAAGTGTCGTGATGACTGAGACTCCTACTATGTAACTATTATATTTGTGCCTGCAAATACAGGTGTGACTTAGGTAATGGAAACGGGACCAAAAATTCATGTTTTGTTTCTTCCTCCATGGCTTTCTACACAAACTCCTAAAAGGAAAAAGTGGGCACTTTCCTTGGATGAGTTTGATTTTGGGGAGTTAGCTCCACCAAAGGCCAAAGGAAAAAGGAAGCCTAAGGTTTTCTCTTGGCTATATATGGATAATTTTAGATACAAGTATGTAAAGGTGGTAGAACCTCCTCAAGGAAAAGATAACGAGGAGATCAATATAGAGGATTATACCATTACAAGAGTTGAACTAGGGAAAATCATGCACACAAGTGCAAAGGAAGATTCTCAAACTTCTTTGACTGCATTGATGGAGAAGTTCAGAAAACTAAAGAAGACCAAGGATATGTATAAGGCAAAAGTTGAGCATCTCACCTTTGTGCTAAGAAGGATTACATAATCTTTTAAGGTTGTAGAACCTATTGTAATGAGCATAGAAGAACCTTTAGTCTAGAAAGTAGAGAAGTATTATTCAAAGGGTAAATTTGTGTATGAACTTGTGGAAAAAATAATTGAACTTGGGGATCATAGTTCATGACTACTGTAATGGAAAGAATTGCACAAATTTTGAAGGTGAAACTTGAACTAGAAAAGACAAAGAATACACTTTTCGTTGAGAAAAAAGAGATGGAACAAAATCTTGAGTCTTGGATCCAACTAAAGAAAGTAAAATTGGGTAAAATAATTGAATTTGGGGTTATTCCTAAAAAATATAAGTATGTGGAGATCAAGGAATCAATCAGGAATCACATACATGTCATCAAGAGCTTAGTCAAGGATGTGTAAAAGGTTCAAGAAGATGTTGAAGAGCATCATGTGATTTTGGTAAACAAAATTGAAGAATTGTCAAGTAAGCTTCTTGATGGTTATCATACATTACTTCTAGCCAGTGAGATTATTCAAGTGTTTAAAGAAGCAATCCAGAAATAAGTTGAAGATGAAGCATTTTTATTGGCTTCTATGGACACCCTGTGTGATATACAACTAACCTTGGATAATCTCAAGGTTAACATCTAGATCGATGCAAAAAGGCTTGTTCTTCTACGAATAATTCCATCACAAAAGTTCACACTATCATCGATTGCACTTTAGGACCAAATGAGACAATGATGTAAGAGATCCTAAAGAAATATGAGGATTTCCAAGCTCAAAGCATGGAGCAATAATCTTTTTTGTATTTCCAGAGTTATTTAATTTTTACACTTTTTCACTTGCATTATGTAAATAGGCATTGGTATTTTTACATGTCATTTTGTATTGATGTAACTACATATAAAAACATCGCCGGTCCTAAGTCAAAAAGGACTGTGTTGTTGAATAAGTCAAATTAGTTAGACTTTTTCCTAGAATAACTCTTAGCTCTCATCTATAAATATGAGAGAGCTCTTTAGGTACCTTTAATCTTTTGAAATGAAGTGCTGCCAAAATTGTATTCCAACTTTGAAACTCTGAGTTCAAATCGCATATCAATTCCAATCAATAAAGAAGGCGAATTTGCATAGCAACCTTTGCTTTGGATTGAATTCGAATGAGTGAGAATTTCCTTATGTCTTTCTCTCTGATTTATCTTATTAATTGATTGGATAAGTGGTGTTTCCTTATGGGCAATTGAAGGGCATTCAATCTAGGTTTTATAGACTATGTGTTATATGATTTACTTGAATATTGTGTGTGTGCTATTAATATCTTGTGATGGAGTATTGCCAAGACTTTGAGCTTGAAATTATTCATTTAGTACGTAGATATTTTCGTGGTGTGGATTGAAAGACTATGTGCTCCAATTTACATCATTGGTTATTGAAAAACTCTTATTAGGAAAAATGAAAAGACTTTGTGCTTTTGTGTATTTTTTGGTTACATATATTTTGGTTAGACTGGTATTCTTGAGTTACGCTTATGTTTAATTAATATTATTGCGAATTACTACTTAGTTTTATACTTAGAATTGTAATGCATTGTGAAGTAACACCGTGGAACATTGTAAACATATTTTATGAAATAAGAGAAAATGATGAATGTAACACACCCCCTACATGGTTAAAATAGTATATATATTGTAAATTATAGCATATTTTACCTTTTGTTCCAATAAGCAGTAAGAAGGGAGCCTCCCCTTTCTGATAGGAGAGATTATCTCATCATAACTGTAGCTTAAATTCATATTTTGTAATCCGTAAAGGGATTATAGAATATTCACCCAACAAATAGAAAGGAAGGAATGATGAAATCACAATGTGTTGCAACTCACCGCCCATCAATGACTGCCTTGAAGGATTGAAGTCATACACATCTCCTCAAGGATTTAGATCTTACTTTTCTTGAATGCTTGAATTTTTTGGAGACCTGCAACAAGGGTTAGCCTTCACAAAACCACAATAACAAGAGAACATAAACTCACATACACTTTGACATGATGCTTGGATCTTGAATTTCTATACTAAATCTCTAAAATATTTCTCTTAGCTTGATTTTGATGATAATATTTGCTCCTAAATTCTACTTAGATCTCAAATGATGAAAAGAGTAGGTATTTATAGGCATTTATTCAATTTCTCAAAAATTAGATCCCAAAAGTTGACATTTGCAATTTGAATTTTGAATGTTAAAATGTCGCCAACAACATATTTAAATTTGTCTCTTGGATAAGAAAGGGGACTCAGTCACCCATGGGCGACTAGGTCCTAGCCCAAATTTATAGGAACACTCAATGTCGAGGATAATTTTAATGATTGGATGCATTTATTCAATGCTTGCAATCTATTGAAAGGGGTATAAATGTGCTCCATAATATATAATTTTAGGCAACTATGAGGTCAATTAAGTTCAATAATTTAGAGGTACCAAAACATAATGTGAAATTGTTAAGGTATACAATTTTCTAAACTATATTTAGCCCCCACTTTAGTGAGAGTATGAACTTACACTCATACTCACACTAAAGTAGAAGAATATGTAAAGAGGGGTTTGATTGTCCAAATGTTGAAGCAATAAGATGAAAAAGGATCAAAGGGGTTGCACAAGCCCTCATAATCCAAGATCTCATAGAAAACCAACATAAGAACAAAGGAACACACACATGTATTATATGCAAAAAGATAACATACACAAACATACATGTCAAAAACATGAACCAAACCTTATGAAGACACATGGCACAATGGAACATAAAGATGATAATGATATGAAAAAAAAACATGATGTAAACATGAAGAAGACACACAACAAAACACAAGTTTAGTATTAAAGGGATTTGAGTAAGGTAAAGAGACCTTAGTCTTAAATTGTCTCAAATACCAAACATCATCCATTGAATAAATAAAATTCTCCATGAGGACTCAATTCATACACATCACTCATGGAACACATGGCTCCACCGGCAAGCAAGTTGTGTTATTCTACGTGTCCATGTTAAAAGGTGTTCATGACACACCATAGAAAAGTTCGATATTTGCTAGGTGAATCACAAATTGAGAAACACATGGTCTAGTGAAGTCTGATATTCAATAGGTGAGACCCCAAGACAAGGTAAAATGAGAGACACACACTAGGTCTAAAATGTGTGCCCATAACAAGGTGGAAAAATGGAAAACACACACTGGGTCTACAAGGTGTGGCCATAACAACCATACCGAGATCTATAATCCTTGATAGCTTTGATAAGGTGACACAAATGATCAATGATAATGTCAATGCTCCACTAATTTCAACTCCCATGAACAAAGTGAAGCAAATAAATACCAAAATCACCTCAGGGGGTGCACAAATGACATCAGGATAAGGTTAAAAACAAAGGGTAATTTATCAACAACAATCAAAGGGCCATTATTTAATTTATGAAAGTTCACACCTAAGGGAACATCACACATGACATCACCATCAAGAGAGCATAATAGAATATCACATCTTAGGGAATACTAGTCATAGTATTACCACCAAGAGAGACATCATATGCCAAGAAAGGTCACACTCTTATGGGAAATCAATCTTAATATCACCACAAAGGAGACACGTCACATAGATTAAGAAGGCCACACTTTGGTTGAAAAGGTCACACCTCCTAGCAGATGTATGCTATCACAACTAAGAAGGGACCATTTCATACACAAACAACAAGCAAGGGACTATATGCCCCCCCTTAAAAAAAAATTGATTATATTAGCAGGGAAAGGGCCCTGATCCCATGGTTACAACCACATGAACAAAAAAGAAAAATAGGGTGGGAAACAGCACCACAAGCCAATATCAAAAATAAAATCCAAGGTGGCACATAGGCCACATATCATAACCATACCATAGAACAACCATAGTTAATCAAAAACATAAAGTTATTGTTAGAGTTCTTAAAGCTACGCAGACCATTAATCAAGTCCACCATGTACCAACAATTCCTAAACCATATCAAAGCTATTATGAAATAGCAGTCAGGAATCGGGAAGAAAAAAGACAAAAAGAGGAGAGCAGTCATTAAATAGCATCAAAAGAGACATCCATTACTAGGCTTTTCCCAATAGGTCCCCATATTCACCAATTAGGGAGATATACTCCCTCTAGTCAGGTCCCTCAAATTCATCCAACACCTTCAAATCATTAGACATCCCCAGATTTTTTAGCCTCCTGATAATTTTATTTTGTCCAGAAATTGCGCCAATCATCACTCTTTGCATCAGCCTATTAGTCACCTTCATTAGCGTTACCAAGGCTTTCTCCATGTCGTCCATCTATACCTCCAAATAAGTTAGTCTTTTTTTCATAAAATCTATACTAGAATCATCAACATTATTATCAATTCTAGTATTCCCAGCATCCAAAGTAGTAGGAGTGTCATTCTTTTGCTCCTCCATTTTAGTTTTCTTCTCATCATTATCTTCCTTTTCCTCTTCTGAACCCTCTTCCCCCATTTTATAAGTAGAATCCTCAAAATCCATTCCATCAGAGTCTTCATCTACCTGGGCTTCGAACTCTTCAATTTCCAAGTCTTCCTCTTCATACACAAAGATTTTTTGTTTTCCTTTCCTATCCTTGGAAGCAGCCTTAGCCAGGCATGTAGACCTATGACCTCCACTACCACCACTACCTTGCCCCTGCTTCATCTCTTTTAAATCCTCAGTTTGTATGCCCAATTCACTGATACTAATAACATCATTTTGACATGGTTCAGATCTTTTTTAACCTTCTTGGACTTGGGTAACTCCAGGAGAAGAGGAGAATGTTTTCTCTTCTCTAGGGTCACTTTCACAAGATCAGACTCCATGAAACCTTTACCAATAATTTTCTGAGACACAGGGATAGAAGGATTTGAACATATAGCAATAGGGGAAGGGATTTTTGCAGGAGTAATCATCCTTCTAGCAGAAAAAATGGGAGGCGGACAAGGAATAGGTTCCTCAACAAGGTTAGCATGCTTGGGGGGATCATCATTGTGATTTTGATTATCATTTCTAGCAACGAGAGGGTTACCATGAGGGTTTAGTGCAATAGCATGCTTGTATAGAGCAAGCATCAAACCTTGATGCAGGGGAGGGATAGCACCTTTCTCTATGTTAATTTGCATGGAAGACAATAGGTAAAAGGGAAAATTCATTCTTTCACCATGCCTAATATGATTTAACAAAGGAAAATGATACGCATCTACATACATGTATCTTCCTTTCAACGTAAAGTACCTCATAACAAACAAACTCACCAGGGCATAGGGAGGTAGAAGCTCTAACCTCGCATACACATTTAGGAAGTGTTTTAGATTCTCCCCATCATGCAGAAACTTGTCCACAAACATCTAGTAGTCGGACCCACTCTTCTTTGCCACCTTTATACCTTGATTTTGCAATCCTATAGCTTTCGTGATAAACCTCACTATCACTTCAAACTTGATAGCACCAATAGCAACATTTCCCTTCCTCCATGAATTTGTGAATTTGGTAGTTAGGCTCTCATTGTAGCCCTTTATAGAATCAAAGCAAGGAACCATGTCCACATTCTCAAACAATCTCCACAAGTCCACATTCTATTTGAGTGCCTGGCAATTTGGAAGGTCGGTACGCTTCCTCATCCCACCCATCTTAGCACTCTGCAAGTTTTTTTACTACTTCGAGTTATTCCTCATAACCATGCACCTCTTTGGCTCTCTACTAGTCTTACAGAAAACTTTTTTACTCAAAGTTTCAAAATAATCCCATAAAAAATTAGAAATCAAGAACTTTATTTTAGGGGAATCCAAAGACACAATTCCTAGAGCCACAATCTCATAATTATTTTTGCAAATAATTAAAGTCTCATTAATTTCCATACCTTGAAAACCTTCACAAATACTAGAGGAGATGGCATTAGACATATCATCACATTTGGATTTGACGTCCCTTCACAACTTGAAAATATCCATGTGAGCCTCGATCACCTTGAGAAGGAGAAAATGATTATTTTTACCTCCTAAGAAGATCAATCAACTCGAAACCGTACCACAATACACATCATTAAATTTCATTCTTGTAAAATCACAAGATATCCCATGCTTCCCCCGCCACTTTCCACCCTCAACTTTGTAAGTTATAATCATGTTCAAATTTTTCATTAATATGCATGTCCCTTAAAGACCTCGAAAAATTATTATATAACCCAATGGGTCCACCCTATACACCTCAGTGCCTCGTTGATAGCATAATCAACAGACTTATTCCCTTCTTTGTACACATGTTACACCTTGCAGTTAGTAAAATAACTCTTAAGGGATAGACACTTATCAATGATATTCTTTAATTCCTAGGGGGCATAGCCACACCATTCAGAATGTCCACTATTAACTTAGAATCTCCTTCCAGAATTAAATTTTTAAAACCATACTCCTTAAGATTCTTTAAGCCCCCTAAAACAGCCATTGCCTCGACTTTGTTATTGGAACAAACACCCAAGTTAAACCGTAGCTCACAATGCAATCCCCTTTGTGGTTTATGAGCAATACCCTTGCCTCTGCCATAATCGGGTTGCCTTTAGAGCACCCATCAAAATTACACTTAATCCAATCTCTCTAAGGAGGATTCCACACTATAGACTTTTTGGTTAACATCTCGGTCCAATTTAGGTTAGTAAGATCCTTCCTTATGCCCCAGATTTTCTTTATTCTCATCTCTTTATAATTCGATCAAACTTTGGAGAAACTGTATTTACCAACCTCCATATTTTCCTTAACCTATGCTTTTATTATCATACCAACCTCATAGTTGCTTCTCTCAACTTCCCTAAAGATCATGTTATTCCTTTCCTTCCAAATTCCCCAAGTAACAAAGGGGGGAACATGGTTCCAAAGATCAACAATAACTTTATGGGAAAAGGGGCGATTTGACCAGCTTTCTATAAAAGACTTCATAGTGTGAGGAAACACCTAGTCAATGAATAGAAATGGAAGGAAGAAGGACTGAACCTCTTTGGAAAACTGGCAGTGAAAGATGTGCATTACAGATCTTCATCCTAATTACAAAGGGAGCATTTGTTAACCAACTGGAACCCTCTTCTAACCAAGTTGTCAATAGTTATAATTTTTCCATGTGAGGCAGCCCACCAAAAACAGTTAATTTTAGGAACCATGTTCTTTAGCCACACTTTTTCCCAGTGGAGATCAGTATTGTCTAACAAGGGCTTAACAAATTCCTCATAGGCATATTTTATAGAGAAACAGCCTGAGGAGCTCCCCTTCCAAACCCATTCATCTTCCCTTTCACTAGCAAACCACTTTTCCTCCTTAATTAGATTATGAAGCCTTAGTAGGGTTGGATCCCAATCAATATGTCTCTGACCTCTTAAATTATCCCTCCTTAATAGAAAATTGAACCCTTTCCATTTAGGTTCATCCATCTCCCAATTAACATAGTCTGAAACCTTTTTGCCACATATCCTAATTAAGATTTGTTTGATGGGATTCAATCCATCAATTGAAGACAAAATAAAAGTCTCAATCCAAGGGTCCTTCCAAAAATTAGCGTTTTTACCATTTCCAATTATTTTTCTAACCCCAATTTAAGCATATTTTTTTATTTTAACAAGGTGATTCCATAAAATAGAACAACTAGGCAGGTGAGTCATAGAGAGGAAATAGCCAAGGTTCTTCTTGTTCTTCAAGTACTTGGCTTAGAAAAACTTCACCCAGTCTTTAGACCCTTCTAGGAGGTTCCATCCCACTTTAGCAATTAGGGATTTATTAAGCAGTTTGATTCTTCTTATACCCAATCCACCAGCTCTTTTTGGAGTGCAAACTTTCTCCCAACAAACCAAAGATGGTCTATTTTTTTCTTCAGTTCCAGACCACATGAATCTTATCTATATTTGTTCAATTTTTTCCCCTATGAAGGTTGGAATTTTGAAGAGAGACAAGTAGTAAATAGGGATATTATGTAAGGAAGATTTAAGTAGTTGGATCTTCCCAGCTAAGCTAAGAAGTTTCCCCTTCCACCCAGCCAACTCTTTTTGAACTCCCTCAATCAACTGATTCCAATAATTATTTTCCAACTTCTTGGAAATCAGAGGTAAGCCAAGTTAGGCAATAGGTAGGGAAACTTCCTGACATCCCAATATTTTCACCACCCTTTCCTTGACCATTTGATCAGTATTAAAGAAGTATATCTTACTTTTTTCATAGTTAATAAACTGGCTAGAAACAGCAGCATAGCCATTTAGAACTTGTTTCCAAAGCCTAGCTTCCCCGACTAAGGCTTCCCCAAATAAGAGAGTATCATTAATAATTTTTTGGTGTGACTTAGGTGAAAGAGACGAGGCAGCTTTAACACATTTTAGGACTTTAGAGTCCACCAAATTTTGAATATTCCTTCCAAGAACCTCAACAACTATTATGAGGAGATAAGGTGAGAGGGGGTCACCTTGCCTAAGGCCTTGGCCACAAGAAAAATAGCCCTGGGGGACACCATTAACCAAAAAAAAGCACATAGGGGAAGTAACACAGGCAGAGATCAACTTAAGGAATCTTCCTTCTATCCCAAACTTCCTAAGAACAATAAAGAGAAACAGCCAGGAGATTCTATCATAGGCCTTAGAAATATCAATTTTGAAGGCCATCCCCAAATTTTTACAATGGTCCATAGATTGGATAATTTCATGTGTAGAGATGACAACATCCAGGATGTTTCTACCTTGGACAAAACCTTTCTGGTTTGGGGAAATCATTTTTCCTAACACTAGTTTGAGTCTAAGCACAAGGATTTTAGAGAATATTTTATAGACCGTATTGAAGAGGCTTATAGGTTTATAATCCTTCATTGAAGAGGCATCAACATTTTTAGGAATAAGGGAAATAAAGGTGGCATTCAATTAGTTAAGGAGCCTTCCCAACCCAAAGAAATCTCTAGCAGCATTAAAGCGGTCATTTTTTATAATATCCTAGTAGGTCTAGAAAAATGTAGGAGGAAACCCATCCGGGCCAGGGGCTTTAAAAGCACCAAAAGTGAACACAGCATTTTTAACTTCTTCCATATAAATATCATTAATCATATTCTTTAAATCATGATCAGAAATAACTTTAGGGATCACCTCAAGAAAGTCATCATGTACCTGATTTGCATTGCCTGGGGCATTGTAGTGAGAGGAGAAGAAGTTAACAGCTTCCCTAGCAATTTCTTTTTCAGTGGAGACCATGGTACCATCCTTTTTCAAAAGTGATTTGATCATGTTCTTGCTTCTATGTTTCAAGGTAGATTGATGGAATAATTTGGTATTCCTATCTCCTTCAGTTAGCCATTGAACACTAGACTTTTGTTTCTAGAAGATTTCCTCTTTTTTGTTTATCTTTAACCATTGAAATCTAAGGTCTCTTTCCTTAGCACATATCTCATCATCCACAAGACCAGCCTCCATGTTTTCTTGAACTTCCTTTAAGTTGTTTCCCAGGGACTTCTTAATCTCAAAGATATTACCAAAGGTCACCTTGTTCCACCCTTTCACTCTCTGCTTGATTCTACTAAGCTTTTCCACTAGGAAATACATTAGAGCGCCACTAATAGGTTCCTGCCACCAACTTTTAACAAGGGCAAAAAAATATGGGTGAAGGCTCCACATTATTTCAAATTTCAAATAGAAATTTCCTTTGTTGTGATCAACATTTCTTTTAAGCACAAGAGAATTATGATCAGAGCCAGACCTTGTGAGAGAAGAAAGAGAGAGGTATTGGGAGATGTTCCAATTGGAAGAGATCAAAAACCTACCTAGCTTAACTTGGATCAAATGGTTTCCATTTCTTCTATTAGACCAAGTGAATTTAGTGCCTTGTAGAGGGATATCAATAAGGCCAACTGAGTTTAGGAAATCATCCAACTCCGTCATGTTATCTGAATAGTCATCCAGCCCCCCTAAATTTTCTTAGGGGAGAAGGGGGGAATTGAAATCCCATCCTAGCATCCAATGATCATCCTTTATGTTTTTAATAGCATCATTTAGGTGCTCCCAAAGTAGAAACCTATCCCTACTCAAGTTGGGAGTATAGATATTTATTAAATTCCAATTCTCTTAGGAAGTCAGATCTTCCAAGGAAACCATCAGACTGTTCCTATTAGCAAAGCATAGGGTTCCTTTTAATTTTGAGGGATTCCAAAGGCTAGCAATACCTCCAAAAGCCCCTTCATCCTCACTAAAAAAATAATTTGCACCCTACCAAATACTCAAAATTGCCTTATCAAAAGTATCCTTCTTCATCTTGGTTTCTTGGCAGAGAAGAACATCCACTTTATTATCCAAGATATAGGTTTTGACCAAAAACTATTTATACGAGCTATTAAGGCCCCTTATATTCCAGGAGAGATACTTCATAAAGAAAAAATAGAGAACAACACCACCAAAACCCCAGAAAGGAACAACCAGGGCTATTTCTTTTTGGACTTCGATCCTGCGATCGAATCCAAAGTTCTTTGTTTCACAGCAGCCACATCCCTGACAGTGTCTTTGGTTTTGTAATCCTTTTGGGATGGTATACCAACCTTATTTCCCCCTCAAACATTTGGCTTCTTTTTATTTTTTGATTTAATTAGGGTTGGTGACCAATCTTCCTCATCTTCTTTATCACTGGGCTGGGGAGGAAATCCCAACAAATCCAAAGAGTCGTTCAAGTTACCTGCCTCCTTTTGGAATAAAAAGGACTACTCCTCCAAGGATAGATTGGTGTCAGAATGCACTAGCTCCCCTTCTTCCAACTCGACACCTATTTCAAATTCAGGAACCTTCTTTTGGGACGATTGCAAATTATCCACCACAAGGGAGACCTCCTTAGGTTCATCCCTAATGCCCATATTCACTTCTTTCCCTATTTTTGGGAAACTGGTAATAAGGGTAGTAACCTTGAGGTTCAAGCTCACCAAGTCATTAGAAACAACAGGAGGTTTTGTTGAAACAGTCTCCAAGCCAGAGACTAGGGTTTCCTTCCCTTGGAGGACAGAAACCATAGGAGCAACATAAAATTTAGATGGTTGAGAAATAGAAGCAGCCACGGGGGGCTTAGGTAATTGCTCAAAGAGACAGTTTTCATAAACATGGGGCCCTTCAATAGTTTTTTTCTCACATGAGTCAATAAGGTGACCAAACTTCTTACATAGCTAGTAGAAATGGCAGGAATTTTCATATTCCATAGGTTGGGTCCAACTGCCAAATTTTGACTTAAGGAGGATAGAAGATGACAAGACCGTATTAACAGCCACATTTACACAGATACAAGCATAGACCAGTCTTGACCTCTCCTAAGTGATCTTATCAATGGCCAAAAGACTGCCAAAAAGAGTTAGATATTCCTTTTAGGATACCCATCTCCCAAAACTTGAGGGGTAACCCAAGAAAGCGAACCTAGGTTGGTGTTGTGGCACCCAGGTCAGTCGAAGGATCAAAACTCAGTTTCAATTTACAGAGGGATATAAAGTTCTTATACCTAGATTCAAAGGCCTAGGGGCCACCAGTTAAAACCTTAAGCATATCTTCATAAACAACAAAGGAGAAAAGGAAGATACCTCTTGGCATGGCATTTATAGTGACGTTGCCTTTGATATTTTGAGTAGAGGTAGCCCATTGATGAACCAATTCAATATTCGGTTGATATGCCAAAAAATTACCAACCAGTGCTAGTTTATGACTATCCATAGCTTTCATCATCATAACTTCAGGGACATCAACTTCCTAGCCAGTCACAGAGCAGGAAGCAGACTCCAATGACCTTTTACCTTAAGTTGACGAGTCTAACCCACCAGTTTATCCATGTAGGAAATTGGTTCTTCCACAGAGAAGAAAGAGTCAAGCCCAAGTGGAGAGGATAAGGGTGACTTTCCAAAAATACCCTCAGTCCTTCCCCCAGGGGAAAGGATGGAAGTAAAAGGAGGAGAATTCACATGGGGAACAATAAAATTGGCCACTGCCACCACAGACACAGCACCAGACAAGGAGACAACACCCTTGGAATGGGGAGCCATCCCGAGCCCCCCTTCCAATCGCCCTGGTGAAACAGTCAAATCAGAGTTGGGACCGGAAATTCAAAAAAGTAGCCAAAGTGGGAAAAGTTATAGAGCAGAGCCGAACGAGAACATTAGAAATCTTTTGTTAATTTCCCCCTTAAAATTTTAGTGTACTTATTGCACTAATGTTTTAAGGAACTACAAAGGGATACATTGCTAGAAGGAATACAACTAGGAGAAGGCTACCTAACCCCTTGCCCCCCAAGTGTAGGGAAAAATGTAAGCCAAAATGGATGATGACATGTTGCTCCTTGTAAAATAAAATATGATTCCATAAATCCAAGTTTATACCCCTGTGTATGGTAGTGAATATCTAATGATACTACAACTACCACATGGCAAGGAGCCAAAACTAATACTATTGGTTAAGTGAAGATATTTTTGATGTTTTTGTATGACAATAACCGAGATCACTTGTTGTTTCTTGTATATTGGGTTCTAGGGGATACAGATACCTTTTTCTCTTATATCACACCCTTTTCCATTATAGCCACATTGTTTCAAAATTTGATATCCTCTTCCATAAATAACTTCCATTTCTTTCGAAGAAGGTGGTTTTGCATGATCATCCTATGTGGATGTATAAGTTTTTTTTCCTCATCTTTCCTACAAGTTTTAGACAAATACTTTTGATGAGTTAGATTGTGTTGATATCATTGCATATTCTTTCTCTTTTCCTAGTTTTGGTTGTATAATCTTGTATTCTCCATCAAATATAGTTGTGAAATCTAATGATCCCCAATCATCTTCTGACAACATTGTCACTGATGAAAGACACTCATCTTTATCTTTACTTCGTAAAGGTTCCACTTTTATAGTTGGTGTTAATATTCTAAGAGGACTCTTCATAATTGTTTTAGTTTGTAAACAATTTTCAAACTTAGGATCGGCTTTTATCATGTAAATCTTATTTTTGTAAATTTATTTCATTAAATGATGAAGTGTTGAAGGCACTCGATTCATTTCATGAATCCATGGTCTACCTAAGAGAATATTATATGAAATATCATGATCATGATGTGGATAGGGATTTGTAACATAACCTTACTAACTTTGATGGGTAATGTTATCACACCAAGCATTTGTTTTACCACATTATCAAAACTACAGATAGACAAATCAGTTGGTTGAATTTTAGTCTTATCTACTCCAATTATATCCAAAAGGTTCATACTACAAACATTAAGTCCTAAACCATTGTCAAAAATGGTATGACTAATCCCAACCTTGTTAATAATAGCCAATATCATCAAAGCATCATTTTATTTTTACGTTTCCAAAGGAGGTAATTCACTTTGATGAAAGACAATGTCCATAATAGGTGAATTCATATTCTAATCAAGGTTGCCACATCATTTGGTTGCACAGTAGGAGGGATGACAACTTTTTGCAAGGAATTTTGAAGCATTCTATACTAAACAAGTGACGTTTGAATCAAATCCAAAAGGGAGATCTTAGCACGAGTGTTGTGAAGTTGTTCTACGATATCATACTTCTTTCCATTGTGTTGAGGTAAACAAGAAGCACTAGGTAAAACAAGTTGTGGGAATGGTATCGATGATGGAATGGCTTCTGTTTGTCTTGCTTGCTTATTATTTATAGTGTAATATGTGTGAGCTATAATATGATAACTTGGTTTTTGCGACACACGATTACTAATAAGTTCTTTTGCAAATCTTAAGATATGTCCATGAGGTTTAGGAGGTCCTATAATGAGAATTGGTTTAGGAGGTTCTAAAGGGATCTTAGTAGGTCCAATGATTAGAGGAATATTAGGAGGTCCAAAAGGAGTTTTTGGAGGTCCTATAATCAAAGGAGATCTAATGGCCAATTGCACATTCATAACTTCAACATATTTGACTTCTTGTTGATGATATTTTATGAAGGGAGGATCTAATGTTACCTTAGCATCTTCATCTATACAATCCATAAATATTTTCTCCTCTTGTCCAACAATATATTCCCAAGTAGGAGGGGTAGCGGGAGAGAAACAAACAAGATTCTCATGATTCTCAATGGTTGGATCTTCTAACACCAAGACACCTTTAGGCAAGGTATCAGAAGAAGAATAAACATGATTGTCAAGCATTGTATTCTCTTTCACCAATCTAACCTCACACATAGGAGAGATAGTGGTAGATGTATCAATGAAAAACAAGAAGAGAGGGGAAACAAACTCATTTTCATATGCTTATAGCAATTGTAATGTCGCAAAATTGCACCTAGGGGCAATTCCACATTTTTGCATCTTGACTAGAATTTATGACACCTTTGGAGCATTAATGACAAACTCCCATGAGATAGAATTTCATGATTCTATCTTCATGCAGACACATGGAAAAATGGCAGAAGCCCAACAAGGTGTTTCCCAAAAATCTAGGCCTTGGACACCTGCACAGAGCGCGGATGCCTACGCGGCGCGCTAGCGTCCTGGCGGTTTTTCAAGTTTGAAATGATGAATCTAGAACCTTGACCCTTGTGAAACGCATCCTAGTAGTTAGGTCTCGAGTGAAATGGCTCTGTGCCACCCTTGTATGCATTAAAAACTCCTTTTGGCCCTCATTTTGGGGTTGGAAGCTATCAATTCAAGCATTGTCACCACTTTCTTTAGTCTTGGGTTCAAACAAGCACATTGCGGTGTGCCTGTGTGCTTAGAAGAGGGTCTTGACCCGTGGGTAACGCTCTCTCTCTCCTTAACACTCCCTACTAGTTCATTTACTACTTTGTGGTGTGGGATCTACTCCGAAGCGAGTTTTTTTTTCACCACATACTTTTTTACATCCTTTATGCACTCTACCAAACTTGGTTTTCCGTGGAGGTGGGAACACCAATATGGGGGTCTGACTGAGGCAGGCCCCTATATAGCCCCAACCTTTTCCCCTTAATCTTTTATGTGCAAGTTACGAAAGGAAGCTTGGGCTAAAGATTCAAATGCATGAAGGTGATCTTGTTTCAAGTTTTCTTGTATTCTCTTTTAGTTCTTAGCTTTCTATTGATTGCTTGGTTCTTCACGTCTCTTGGTCTGAGTAAAGAAGTATGACTTTTTTTCATCTGCCTGAGCTCCTGAGTTCTTTGCAGCTTAGGATGCCAATGCATCTCATGGATGATAGTGTGCCACACTGGCATCCTAGAACTGCATTGACGCCTTTTGGTCGAGAGCTCTTCAGCCAGATATTGGAATTTAGAATTCTTGCTCTTTCGGATCTCAAATCTACTTTCTCGCTACTCATCACAATTTCATTGATCCATTAATTTTGAGATGTATAAGGACAGTTCGTTCCATAGTGATCTCTTGAGAAGAAAGAGACCCGTGTGCAACGAATCCCTCTTATATCACATTTTGGTGAAATCGACATGAACCGTCGGATCCATTTTCATAATGTTTCCTAGCTATGATGAGCCTTTTTTTGAACAATATTTTGATATGCTAGAAGATGCTCTAGATAATTTCTTAGATGCACTCTCCCCTATCTGTAAATATTTGGAACAAAATCCTTCCTTGCCAGCTGAAGATTCAGTAAATGTGGTAGTAGTTTTGTGGCTCCTCCAAGCCCCAAGAAACCCTTCATTTATGTGACCCCAGTTGAGTCATTCCCTAGAAAGGACTATTTTGTCTATGGGATTTCAGGTCATAGCAATCCATCGAACTTATATTTGATATTTGTGAAGGCTACTAATTCTACTTCTTATAATTATGTCAGACACACATCCCTACAAGGAGAAACATACAAAACTTGGAACAACAAGTTACTATTCCTACATCGCAATCAAACCAAACTCCTACTTCTCTACCTTTGTCTCAACATGACCTTCCTCCAGCTCCTAAACTTATGATCAAAGCACCAGGCGATTATGATCTTGTCGAGCAACTCCGTGTTACTCCGGCTAAGATCTCACTTTGGGATTTTCTTTAGACCGCTCCAGTTTATCAAGAGATGTTGCAGGAAACCTTACAAAAGACTCTCTTTCTTACCTCATCTAGTCCTATAGATGTTGATGCGTTGATGGCACATATTCGAGCAGACTCACCGAATATTATGTTCCACCCACAAGAACTCCCACCTCCGGATGTGCAGAAATAAGTAGAACCTTTGATGATCATAGTAAACGTTAACAACATCGGTATTAGACGTACCCTCATTGACACTGGTTCAGCCCTCAACGTTTGTGGTATAGATCTACTGCCTAAAATCAAGTTTGATTCATCCTCCTTAGTGGCTTCTTCCTTGTATATTCGTGGGTTCAATAACGTTGGCAGCCAAGCTCTAAGAACGATAATGTTACCTTTGCATTTGGGCCCCATTACTTTGCCTACGTCGGTCTACGTAATGCCTGAACTGTTACCATACAAACTTCTTTTAGGAAGACCTTAGATTCACGATATGGGTGCAGTAACTTGTACCCTACATCATTCCTTGAAGTTTGTCACTAACAATCGAGTGGTTACAGTTCTAGAAGTTGTGCACCTTTGTTTACTGGTCATTTTTGGTCGTAATTTAGCCGCTTCCACTCTCAAGAATTGCATTCCTTCCTTAACCGCTGATGCTATGGCTTGTTCCTCATTGATACCCACTACGCAAGTTCTTCTTTGATCAAGTATCAATCGAGATGAACCACCTAAGACAGAAGAATGTGAACCCCCTTCATCTTCTCCTTCATCTCCTGAAATGAATGCTCTCTTAGGTGATGACTAGGGTTCCTTGAAATTCTCTGAATTCTTCATAGTGGAGTACAAGTCAGACCCCTCCAATATGGAATTCCCAGATTCTACTAGCAGGAGGGCGAACAACCCTCCAATTGAAGAAGCGAAGTGTGATCCTGTCCAAGAGACCGCTCCGCCCCGAAAGAGTAACTTCATCTCTAAAAAGAAGGTCAATATTTGTGAACTGAGTAAGGGAAGTGGGACCACTCCCATAGAAACTTTTGATGTCCATTGGTGGAATGTGACACTCTACATAGAGTCGCCCCCTCCCGAAACTCTGCAAGCTTGTTATGGGTTTGGTTACGAACTCGCTTCTCGATATGGCTATGGGAAGAAAGGCTTAGGACGTATCGAGTAAGGAATATAAGTCCCTATCCAGTTTAAGAAATGACAATACCATCTGGGTTTGGGATGCCCCATTGAGCAATCTAGACAAAAACCTTGGTGGAGTGTTAATATGATTTTGGTCGATCCATTGAGTTTGATCCATCTTGAGTTGATAGAAGAAAGAGGACAAGATGAGAAGGTCCTTGTAGATGTTTTCTCTTCAGATGAAGCATTGGGGGAATTTCTAGGTGCTTATTCTCCGTTACCTCCTTATCATCACAAGAAATGATTCTCATATCGCTTACATAAACAAGCATACTTTGGAGAATCTGTTCTAAGCATTGACGAGGAGGACCCAATATCTAACATCAACGATGATGTTCTGATATCCCATATCGAGGACCATAGTTCCCTCCTTAAAGGGGATACTGTCAAAGTCCCCATGGATGCAAAATCTTCAAAAAAAGTAATCAAGATCGGGAAGTGCCTCTCTTTCGAGGAAGCAAATGAACACTCCGCTCTCTTGCATGCTTACCCTGATATCTTCGCTTGGACGTATGAAGATATGCCCGATATTGATGAATCTATAGTGGTCCATAATATTGTTCTATGTCTCGACGCCAAGCCCATTAAGAAAAAAAATTGAAAGATCAATCCTAGGGTAGCTTTAATGGTCAAGACTGAGATAGAGAAGCTATTGAGAGTAGGCTTTATCCGTCCCATTGACTATTCTCCTTGGATTTTGAATATAGTCATTTTTAGCAAACCTGATGGTCGTATTCATATATGCATTGACTTTCAAGACCTTAACAAGGCTTCTCTTAAAGATGATTTTCCATTACCTAATATAGATATGATTGTGGACTCAACTGCAGGCCATGCATTGTTATCTTTTATGTATGGATTCTCAAGTTATAATCAGATCCATATTAATCTGGATGATTAGTAAAAGATAGCCTTTACTACCCCTTGGGGGAATTTTGGCTATGTCATCATGCCCTTTGGATTAAAGAATGCAAGAGCAAATTATCAACGAGCAATGACCTTGATATTTCATGATTTCATTCATAAAATATTGGAAGACTATGTCACTGACATCTTGGTGAAATCTGTAAACTGTCAAGATCGTGTGAATAATCTTTGTCTTATCTTCAAAAGGCTTCGACTTTACAAGATGAGACTCAATCCCTAGAAGTGTGTCTTTAGAGTTAACGTTGGCAAGCTTCTTGGTTTTATAGTCTCTTATCGTGGAATCGAAGTTGACACAAATAAGATTGATGCTATTTTTAACATGTCTCCACCAAGGAACATCACCGATTACAAATTTTATAGGGGAAGATTCAGGCAATTCATAGATTCATATCTTAGTTGGTTGACCGTACCCTTCCTTTCACCTGTCTCCTAAAGAAGGATGTTCGCTTTATATGGGATGAAGAATGTCAAAGAGCTTTTGAATCCATCAAAGCTTATTTGACCAATCCTCCTATATTGATGTCGTCTATGCAAGATAGACCTTTCCCGCTTTACCTTGTTGCTTCACCATACACTTTGGTGGCCCTGTTGGCTCAGCATGATGACGCAAGAAGAGAGAGGGTGGTTTACTACATTAGTCGCATCCTTTTTATTTTAAAACCTGTTATTCGTCCATGGAGAAGTAGTTCTTTTCTCTTGTATTCACTACACAGAAGCTAAGGCACTATCTCCTCCATGTTGAAACTCATGTCATAGTAAAAATGGATCTTTTGAAACATTTGTTCTCTAGCGTCGACGTTGCTAGGAGATTAGCGAAGTGGGTTATGTTGCTTTTTGAGTTTGATATAAAATTTGTCACTCAGAAATTGGTAAAAGGACAAGCGGTTGCCGATCAATTGAAAAATGCTCCCTCGCCTTGCTCCTTCCCCGGGTTGGACCTATTCCTTGATGAGAATATCTTCACAATCAACTATGACCTTGAATGGAAAATGTACTTCGATGGATCAAGGTGTCAGGCCAGTTTTGGAGCAAGTGTAGTCTTGATATCCCCTGAAGGCAAACCATTCCCCCTATCCTTTTGATTAGATTTTCCATGCACCAATAATATCATTGAGTATGAAGCTCTTATTGCTAGTTTGCATGTCGTGATGGTGTTGAAAATTAAACATCTTCGTATACTAGGTGACTCTGAACTTATTCTGAATCAGATCATGGGAACTTCTCAAGCTAAACAAAGTAAGTTGTCTCGATATCGAGACCTCAATTTTCCTTGCTTAATCAGTTTTCCTCTTTCACAATAAACAACATTCCTAGGTGAGAAAATAGACATGTGGATGCCATGGCAACCACTGCTTCTTTGGTACCTTCAGAAGAGGATACGAAGGAATATCACTTCGTGGTCCAGGTCGCGCAAACCTCAGTAGTTCCCAATCAACCCGCACCCAAGTCTCTGGTTTTCCTTCATGCAGATTCGGGAGAGTGATTCTCTAGCATCTACAATTACTTAAAGAATAGAAATTTTCTTGATGTTGCGACAAAAAATGATCGCAGTCGCATAGGAAAGCTTTCAACCCGTTATGTCATCTTATCTGATGTTCTTTATCGAAAAGTGTATAATGGCTTGCTGCTAAGATGCCTCACTAAAGCAAAAATACCCCTTACCCTTAAAGAATCCCATACGGGCTCTGGAGGTGGAAATTTCGGTGGTAGATCCTTGGTGAGGAAACTGATACACATAGGATACTACTGGCATACGATGGAACAATATTCCTTCAGTTTCATCAGGAAGTGCCTTCAATGTCAACAACATAGCCGCTTTATCCACGCTCCTGCTCAGGAGTTGAAAAATCAAACTTCTCCTTGGTCGTTCGCAAAATGAGGGCTGGACATTATTGGGAAAATATCACCTCCTTCTTCCAAAGGACATACCTTCATTATCACCGCTACAAATTATTTCACAAAATGGGATGAGGCTATTCTGCTTCGATCCACAAGTGTTGAAACTATCTGTAGCTTCCTATTGAACAACAATATTTCTTGATTTGGACTTCCTTCTACACTTGTTTCTGACAATGGTACACCATTTAAAAATAAGGAAGTAAAGAAGTTCTTGGAAAAATTTCATATTCAACATAGGTTTACACTGTATTATCCGCAATCTAATGGCCAAGCAGAAGCTTCTAAAAAATTGCTCGAACTAATTCTTCGTAAGACAGTTAATAAACATGATAAGGATTGGCATATTTCGTTAACATATGCTTTGTGGGCTTATCGCATGAGTGTTCGCATGGTGACAGGAACGATGCCCTATAACCTCGTGTATGGCATTGAAGCTATCATGCCTTTAGAGTTGGAAATCCCATCTTTGCAGGTTTCCCTTAGGGGGGTGATTGACGATGAAACTTACCAGGTTAATCATTTGCATTAGCTTGAGATGCTCAACAAATGTCGTTTATAGGCCCTCGATCATCTTAAAGCTTATCAATGGTTGCTATCTAGACAATATAATCAGGGTGTCCTTCCTAGGACCTTCAAGCTAGGAGACCTAGTTCTATATGAAAATAAGCAGAATGTAAACGTGCCACCTGATCAGATAGGGAAATTTAGCCCTAACTGGCTAAGTCCTTACATCGTGGTTTTTGTATATGGTTTAGGTGCTTATGGATTATCATCTATGGATGCTACACCTTTAAAAGAGCCTATCAATGCAATGCATCTTCGTCAATACTATGCATAGTGTCCTAATGTGCCATGTATGTGGTGTTCTCCCCAAAAGGTATTAATACTACATATATTAACATTCACTCATTTTCACATCATGAATTTTTTTGTGTATGTGACGTGACCATGTGTGTGTGTAACAAAAACATTCATACGTGTGTCTAACTATGCTAAATATCCATACATCACATCGCATTATTAGATCATCATAACATTCAATTAAACATGCAAATAAATGTGTTAAAGTAAATCATGATTAGCATCTAATGAAAAAATACATCCATATAAGTAAATACCATCCATACCATGAGCATACATGGAAATAGAAAGCATACACATAAGAAAAGCCATGATACTGAAACCGGTGTGTATATATATATATCCAATGTGTGAATCAAATTTCATATACATGTATCGAGCCACTACTACGAAAATGAGTGGCTACTGAATATATGTCTATACAAAAGATCTACAAGTATGTATGAATATATACATCTGGCTACAAAAATGATATACAAAAAAGGGGTCCTATCCTCGGGGCATGTGGCTCCCCGAGCCCTCTAGCTCTGGCGGCCACTCTGGTGCTCTGGGAGGAGGATGCATGATGGTTTGTGATAGAGATCGGTGTGAACGTAACGCTGATAGACCCACATGTATCCCTTTGAGCTCCCCTTGTATCAAAAAAATGTCCATCCTCGCCTCGATCAGCTCTTGTTGCAACCGTTGAACATCTGTCGGGATCACAGCTATCGGTCGCGCATCGAGCTCATCAATGTGGCTCTAAAGAGCATTGCATGTCGCCTCAGCAACATCAACTCTCCTCATTGTCGCATCTCACTCGGCGAGCAATGTCCACAGCTCCCCCGATAGTTGATCTCGCTACCCCCTGGTGGCTGTCAGCTCTGCAGTCAGCTGCACCCCGCTCCTCGTATGCGGTCCATAGATGTGCTATCAGCTCAAAAGTGGGGGCATACCTCCCCGTTGAAACAGGTTGGTAAGCCTCTAGGACCATCCCCTAGATCGATACAGTAGGGGCCACCTCTGAAATACACTGAGTTATAAGCTCAGTCCATCCATGTGCATCCTCTGCAATCACAAAGAGAAATAAATGGGATCGGTATCACATGGCATGTGTATATAAATAAAAAAGTGTAAGAAGAAATATGAAAAGCAAGAAAGTAACAATAATGCACTATGTATACCTGGATCCCTTGGCTGCCATGTGGGATCAAGGTGTGGGTCGACACTGGGGCCTGCGCCGCCGATATCAGTGGTCACCCCAAGAGATGCTATTGTCGCTGCTACTGGGATAGTGGAGGTTGGCGACGCTGATGAAACAGGAGTAGCTGGGGGGATTTGATCTCCTTCGTCGTCGTGGCCTCACGGGTGTCGCCTCCTCCTCCTCCTCCTGTATCGGCTCCTCCTCCTCTATACCGCTTTGTTGGCGGGCTCTCCTCTTGCCTTATGGAGGCTAGTGAGGCTCGTCCTCCTACAGGCCTAGGGTCCCCTCCTAGAGCACCCTCATCAAAGACGAGAGTAGGATGATACCTCTCCCACCACCGAGTAAAGTCAGCTACTACCCTGACATTATCCACCGCCACCATGGCCGGTAGATCATGATCGGGCTCATCATAATCTAAAAAGATGATGTCTATGATAGAAGGGCAAGGGCGGTCACCCACCCTCGCTGCACTGCAGTGTTCCCTGGTGTACGTGGGCATGTCGAGTGGTATGGTCTGTACACAGCCATGCTACCACATGACCCAACTCCAGTAATAAGGTACAAGGATATAATCGCGGTGACCCACTAAAAAACGGTCTCATTGTAGGTTCCTAAGGAACCTGCTATCATCAACCCACCTAAAATAGTGGTGAGGTCTCTAGCAAACCTCTCTCACGACGACAGTGTCAAACTGCAGCCTCCAAAACTATAAATCCCCAAAATTCCACTAGCCTATCATGTCGTACTAGTGGGCCATCAGGACATCATACAGCCATCGTTGGGGAAAACCGACTGGTTGGGTGCCGATGATGTGGGCGAATGCCCACACCTAAAAAAGTGTGCACGTTGTAAGAGTATGGTACTCATAGTGAACATATCATCCAAGCTCCAAGTAGAGGTGTGCTAGCATGTTGCGCCCCTAGGCAAAAATAGTCCTATGCTCAACCATGTCTCTAACAATCAGGACAAGGCCCCCGTGCAGATGTGAGCCTCGCTTGTCTATTGTGATCTAAAAATCAACTGTCACCACCATCACCTAGCGTAGCAGCGGCATTGTCATCCTCACCTAGTCATACCAGTGTGTATATATGTGACGAGTGCCATCGCCACCGTCGGTCTGCCCTATGAAGTACCAAACACCCTCGCTGCGCTCCCACACAAATTGGGTATCATCTAAGACCACCAGTTGTCCGCAAATGGGGAGCCCAAGGATCCGATAGATATATTCAAGAGTGATGGTCATCTCTGTGCAGGGTATATGGAAAGATGAGGTAGTAGTATCCCACCACTCCATCAGAGCGGTGAGCATCCTGTCATGATATTGCATCTCTGGCATAGTGAACACATGCTAGACACCAACCCGTTGCAAATGTGTGACCTCATCTAGTGATAAACGGTCTCTTTGCTCACGGACTAGGTGGAATGCTCACCCTCCGGGATGCTCCCGGATCTCCAAATAATCCTACAAAAAAGTAAAAAAAATTAAGTCAGAAACCTGATCATGATAAGCAAATATGCGAAAGGACAAATGCATACCGCATAGACATCTGTGTGATGCACCTATGTCTCGAATCTACCATGGTCACCTTGAGGACACTAGCGTGGATCTGAGACCCCAGTGCACGTGCACGTGCACATTTCGGATGCCTATGCACCTCGAAGCATGAAAAACCAAAAAAAATGAGCAAAAAGGCACAAAGATGAGACTAAGAAGCCTACCTGGTCGACCTCGCGGCCCACGATGATGTCGTCACGTAGCTGATCTAGCCTTGGTGCCTCATACTCCCTCTTGCTCAGCATTTTTCTTACTTTTCTCTCACAAAAGTTAACAATCTGCTTGTAGTGAATAGTGAAAATGACCCTTCTAAGGGCCCACCTAGGTATATATAGCCCCCCCCCCCGGGGGGCCCATCTTTCCTAGAATTCGTGGCCCCCTAGTTTCTCCTGACTTTACCCCACCATGCTGGGGGAAAACTCAGGAGGGGGCATATAGTCACCTCTTGATCATTTTTTTCTCCTCTGAATCAACAGATTTTTCTTGATCATTCTTCTATCCATGGTAGTTTCTTCTGGTTTTTTGAAACTGACTCAAAATTTTAGTTTTGCAGGATACAGTTTTGAGCAGTTTTTCACAATCATTGTGTTGTTGATCGTTGAGCTCGGGAGCTAGGGGCATCCTCGGTACCAGTTAGCCTGACCTCAGTGACCTTTGCGTCCCACTTCTTGGTACACATTTCCATAAAATCCAAAATGTGGATGAAATTTTTCTTCTCTACTTTAGTGAGGCTGATTTTTTTTCCAAAATCAAGCCCACTAAAGTGGGGGCAAAATGTAATGTCATAGAATTGCACCTAGGGGCAATTCCACATTTTTGCATCTTACCTAGCATTTATGATACCTTTGGAGCATTAATGACAAACTCTCGTGAGACAGAATTTCATGATTCTGGCTTCATGTGGACACATGGCGAAATGGAAAAATCTTGACAAGGCGTTTCCCAAAAATCTAGGCCTTGGACGCCTGCGCAACGCGCTAACATCTGCGCGGCATGCTAGCATCCTAGCAGTTTTTTGAGTTTGAAATGATGAATCTAGAACCTTGACCCTTGTGACACGCATCCTAGCAATTAGGTCTCGAGTGAAACGGCTCTGTGTCGCCCTTACATGCATTAAAAACTCCTTTTGGCCCTCATTTTGGGGTTGGAAGCTATCAATTCAAGCATTGTCTCCACTTGCTCTAGTCTTGGGTAAGTTCTATCCTTGAGTAGCAGCACTTTCATTGGCGAAGCCATGCCAGACTAAGGTCCCCCTAGCAGCTACCAGCTCTCAAACAAGCACATTGTGGTGCGCCCGTGTACTCCAGAAGAGGGTCTTGACCTATGGGTAACGCTCTCTCTCTCCTTATCACTCCTTCCTACTAGTTCATTTACTACTTTGCGGTGCGGGCTCTACTTTAAAGTGGGTTTTGTTTTCACCACATACTTCGTTACTTCCTTTATGCACTCTACCAAACTTGGTTGTCCATGGAGGTGGGAACACTAATACAGGGGTCTAACTGAGGCAGGCCCCTATATAGCCCCAACCTTTTTCCCCTTGATCTTTTGTGTGCAGGTTACGAAAGGAAGCTTGGGCTAAAGATTCAAATGCATGAAAGTGATCTTGTTTCAAGGTTTCTTCTATTCTCTTTTAGTTCTTAGCTTTCTACTGATTGCTTAGTTCTTCACGTCTCTTGGTCCAAGTCAAGAAGTAAGACTTTGTTTCATCTGCCTGAGCTCCTAAGTTCTTTACAGCTTAGGACACCAGCGCATCTCATGGATGATAGTGTGTCACGTTGGCATCCTAGAAATGCGTTGACATCTTATGCCCGAGAGCTCTTCAATCGAATATTAGAATTTAGAAGTCTTGCTCTTTCGGATCCTGAATCTACTTTCTCACTGCTCATCATGATTTCATTGATCCATTAAGTTTGAGGTGTATAAGGGCAGTTCATTCCCTGGTGATCTCTTGAGAAGAAAGAGACCTGTGTGTAGTGAATCCCTCTTATATCACAATAATAATTCCTTAAAATTCTCAACAAGATCCAAGAATAGAACATGAATTAGTGTGTTGCCACAATAATGGGTTACACTTTTTGGGATGTCCTGATTTTTGTTGAAATCACATATTTTTAGAAAATATAATGATTTAAGACTTAAAAAGGTTCCATTTAAAGGATTTTAATTAAAGAAGGTTTGATCAAACCCCGTTGGATAGAACCCTGCTAGTTTTAAATCATACCTATAATGGAGTCTCCTCTAAACCTATCAAAATGTTGATAAAAAAACACTTTTGTTTTACCTTTTGGGGGATCAAATGAACTCATTTAAAATTCATATTTTTTAAGTATGTAGTCCTTATTATAAGCTTCCCAAAAAATATAATTTTAAATATATTTAATTTTATTATTATCTTTATTTTTTATTTCTTGTGAATGTAGGTTTTCACCGAAAATCAAGCTCTCTATTCTGCACATGTGGAAAAATAGTAGATTACCAAAAAAATCTAAAAAATATCTATGCTCTCGGTATTGATGTCCTTGATCCAACAACAAAAAAATGAATTTTGATACATACAAAAAACTTTGTGTTATATAGTAAACCTATGTCTAAATTGTAATTGGTTTGACTTCAAAAATTAATTAAGAAAACAATATTCAATAAAAAACTATGAAACCAAATGAAGGAACTAGATATCATAGTTACAAATCTAAATTCAAAAAAAAAAAGAATTTGATCCTTCATAGAAAAAAATTTATGTGTTATACAGTAAACATCACTCTTTAAAAATGGTGTTCTATTAAAAACTAGTTATTGAAGGAGATGGAAAAATAAATGCAATTTGATTCCAAATTTTTTTTTAAATATATATTTAGAATCTACAAATAAATTGTCATGAATCACTGGTTTGCATCATCTTCAAATTCCTCATGGT
Organism: Sequoiadendron giganteum; assembly: GCA_007115665.2. Taxonomy (NCBI): domain Eukaryota; kingdom Viridiplantae; phylum Streptophyta; class Pinopsida; order Cupressales; family Cupressaceae; genus Sequoiadendron; species Sequoiadendron giganteum. Next base: position 723,145,777 of record CM021100.1, read on the forward strand.
TTAGCATCTATAGGTGTTTGAAAGTGAAGATTTGGTTTAAAAAGTTTAGTTCAATGTCAAGTTTGGCCAAAAAGTGTAGCCCACAATTGTGGGATCACCCATTATGATAACACAAGATTTTTGCAATGAGAACATGATGTAAATAATTGTCCTATAGATCTAAGGTGCAACAAATTTTCTCAAACTTACAACAAATCAAGAAAAATGACAGCTTTCTTGCACATGTAATAACACTATTTCAGAATTTCAAATCAGACATCTGCAAACAAGAATAGATTGATAATGTGGAGATAGAAACTTGTGCAAAATGTTCTTGAGATACCCCTAGCGAGACAGAGATGCCCAAAGGCGTATGGGTCCCAGACAGGGGTTCTGAAAGTTCAAAATTTGACCATGCACTACACTATTTAAGATTATTGATTCTAGTTGCAAACAGTTGTAACAGTAAATAAATTTCCAGAAATTGCTTATCCCAATTTGATGCAAATTCAAGTATGCAGGAATGTTGGTGATGTTTGAACAAATTTTAATGCAAATTTCAGATCTAATTTGTAATAATTGACTGAATGTAAGATGTAGAAACCTAGAAATAATGACTTTTGAATGCAAATTTTAACCCTGAACAATGCCCTTGCTTTCACTAATTGAACTAAATGCAAAAGGCCTAAAAACATACAGTTACTGATTCCAAAACATGGATATGCAAGTACAGTGGAACTGAGCAAACAGAGACAAATAGATATGAACAATTTTGTTGAACCACTTGTACAAGGATAGGTTCACCCAAATGTGACTGAGTCCTTTAAGTAGGGTTTTGAAAACTAAAAAATTTGATGTCTAAGTTGTTGTTTAATGTTACTTTTTTTGTTTGTAGACAAGCTTAACAATGACTATTTTTCTAGATTTTTTGCAATTTAGAACAATGTAATTCAAATTCAAGTATAGAACAATAAAGGACAAATTTGAATGCAACTTATAGATCTTAATCATGCAAAACTTTACTGGTTCTAGGATGTCAAAATTTGGAAATATTGATTCGATGCAAGCTTGAAGCAAAACAATACAATTTTTTCACTTTTTTAGGCTTAAATGAAAGATGCAATTTAAATGCAATTAGCAATTTCAAACTTTTACAACCTAATGACTACAATTTTAATGTAAATATGATATAAAGATGACTCTAATGCAATATGTGATGCAAAAATGAAAACCTAAATGAGAAATGCAAAGCAATGCACAACAAAACTTAGATCCAAGGTTTGAAAGACTTCCAAATTAGAAATTTATGATATCAAATGTTGGGTTCACCAAAATGAAACATAAAAATGTGAATACCCTAATTTTAGTTTCCAAAACCTAGGGTTAATGTTCCAACATTTCTAGGATTTCATTGGGATGTAAATCAACAAGGTGATTAGATTGACTATCAAGCATGAAGGTGAGTTGATCAAAATTAGATCTACATCTAATTGAGGATGGGAATAGATTGGAAATGATTTGGAATGATTGACCTAGTTAGACTATGTGACCTAATATGATAAATGAAAAATCCCAAAGATGAATAGATAGAAACAATGATTTGCAAGTGGATTTGGAAATTGTAGATGACTATGCACCTACCCAGAAAAATAGGTCTAGTTGTGCCTACAAGGATTGGGTCGCCCAATGGCTATTGAGTCTTTGTTAAGGTGTCTTTCTCAACTTTTTTTGTCCTCTAATGCTTGATTTAAGCTTCTATTTTTTGCTTGCAAAGTTGTCAGAATATCGTCAGTAAATTTTGTAAGTGAGTTTCTATGATTTCACAAGATGTAGGGCTTCAAATGCAACAATGGAGAATTTTGTCTTTAAGATTCCTTCAATCCTTTTCAACCTTAGATCTGCACATTCAAAAAGAGAGGAAATATTGGGCCATTTTACGGGCTTGCCTCAATCAAACCCCATGTAAGTTCTTCCTCTTCCATAATGGAAAATGTTAATGGATAAATAATAATGGAAAGGAAGGAATGATAAAATCACAATATGCTCCAACTCACCACCCTTCAATGGCTACCTTGAAGGACTGAAGTCATATGCATCTCCTCAAGGATTTGGATCTTACTTTGCTTGAATGCTTGAGTGTTTTGGAGACCTACAACAAGGGTTAGCCTTCAAAAAACCATGATAACATGACAGCATAAACTCACATACACTTTTGCATGATGCTTGGATCTTGAATTGTTGCAATAAAGCTCTGAAATGTTGCTCTAAACTTGATTTTGATCATAATATTTTCTCCTTAATTCCACTTAGATCTAATGAAAAGGCTATGTATTTGTAGGCATTTATTCAATTTCCCAAAAATTAGATCCCGGAAGCTAACATTTGCAATTTGAATTTTGAATGTTAAAATGTTGCCAACAACATATTTAAATTTGGGTCCTGGCTAAGAAAGGGGACTCAATCGCCCATGGGTGACTAGGTCCTGGCCCAAATTTTTAGGACACTCAATTTTATGGACAAGTTAATAATTGGATGCATTTATTTAATGCTAGCGAATTTTTGAAAAGCAGTAAAAATAGTTCCAGAATACATAATTTTAGGCAATGGGGTCAATTAAGCTCAATAATTTAGGGGGGAAAAAATAATGTGAAATTGTTAAGGTATGAAATTTTCTACACTACACCTTTTATTTTATCTAAATTAGATATTGGATATAATATCTGCAAGGTTTGAAGTGGAGATGTGGTTATAAAATCTTCAACGTAGCTACATTTTTGGAGTATTTTGAGTCAAATCTAACCCTACCATCATTTTCAAAAGGCCTGTGAACATAAGGATTAACTATCATTTTATCAAATTTGGACACCTTTACGTAGAGCCATCAATTGAAATTTCCCCTCCCTGATCATACAAATCATACCATATAAAAATATTTGTAGATTATTCTTTGTGATTTTAGCTTGTACAAACAAGAACTAATGAGTGCAAGTACAATTAGTGTAAATAATTTAATTTATTTTTTAATAAAAAAATAGAATAAAAAAGCATGTGGTCTAACAACGTACGTTGGACCTGTGATAAGGGCACCACATGTGGGATTCTCACCTATCCAAATCCCATAGCAATTTTTGACATTGCAAAATAATATTCTAGTGTGTTTATCCTCTTGGAAAATAGACCTTGCCACGAAACTACCTATGGCCCATAAAACCACCATCACATACCTATAAATGGTTTCTCACCAAAATATCAATAGTTTTGAGATTTAAAAAATATTTTTTAAATAGGAAGATAGTTTTCAAGAACTTCTAACAATGGTTTTGAGGTCTATAGAATATTTTAATAGGTTGGGAGCATATTCTATTAAGGTGATTTCTAATGTCAACATGATGTTATCATGACTTTAACATGACAATCAATTTTTCACCCTCAATCTTACCCCCTCTCCATTTGTATTTTGGTTTTGGTACTTGATCTTTACAAGTTGGGTCCATTCTCAATCATATGGGCTCCTTTTTATGAGTTTTTTTTATTTGGGGTGAAATTTTAAGAGCTTCACATTGGTGCATATAGTTTTTTAATTTTTATTTCTAATTCTTAAAAAATTATAGTCTCATAGATGTTGAAAATTTATCATTTTGGGAAATTTTGGGGCTCTTTTTGGGATCATATGTTAATATTTTTTAGTGTATTTTTTCATAAAATTTATATTGGTCTTAATTATATTGATCTCATTCTATAAAAAAAAAAAAAAAAAAAAAACTTTCATTTTTATGGCTAAATTTTCTCTATATGATGTAGTGAGATCAAGACTAATTTGTTAATTTGGAAAATGACATCTATAATCTCACTAAATATAAACTACAAAGATCATATATTGCTAGTGGGTCTAATGATTGTGTGAATTTGGGGGTAAATCCTATGTTTTTGTTGGATTGGTTCTCTTGATTGGTGTATTGTGTGACAAAAATTTGAGGGGAACATCATTGTTATTCATGGGTATTTCAACTCATTATTCTATCTTTGACTTGGAAAGAGGGAACTATTAGTCTTGGAAAGATATAATTGAAGCCTTTTAGATGGATTAATGACTTTCCCTATCTCTATGGACTTGTCCCCAAACCAAATACTTTATATTGGTAGCTTATATATGACAAGAAAATATTGGTCATATCCTTAGATTTGTTGGCCATGATGTTGATTACTAAATAGTGTCTATCATAATTAATTTTGTGTGCTCTCGTAATCTTTAGATCAAAATTTGGGAGATGTATGGAGATATAATTGAACTTCCATCCCAAAAGATCTTTCCTTGGACTATCTTGTTCCTCTAGATGATTTTGATGATATACCATATGATCATAAAACAACTATGGTGTTTGATCATTGGGAAATTAATGAATATTGTGATCACATAGTGACTTATCCTAATAGTTCTCCTCTTGTAAAGACTTCAATTGAGACTTTTGTTTCTATGACTCCTAATACGAATTCATAAATTTTATCTTATTTATCTATGATTCAACATCTTGGGGCTTGGGACTCTTGTTTTCCAACATTGGAATATTTATTTGATGTTCACACTCAAGCATCTTTTGTGGATACATCATTCGAGAATGAACAATGTTGTTAGATGACATGTATTAAGATATCATCTCCATCTCTTATTTCTTCCAATGAGACTATTTTTGCTACACCCATTAGTTCTTATGATGTAGAGCAACATAAAATTCATCATCTTCTAAATATAACTATTTGGGATGCATACTTAATAGACATTGTATGTTTGTTTTATGATTCCTATCTTGTAAACTTGGATGAAACTATTGAGGATATTCAAACCTCTTTGATGTTATCTCCTATGGAGTTGCATAATATTATTTGGATGTCATAAGGGCACATCCAAACCATCTTGTTATTTCTTCACCTATTCATTTATTATAATTTGGCATTGGTTGGGATATCTTTGAGAAACATTCAGATCTTTCGATGATGTTCTCCATATATTTCCACAAGTTTTTGGATTGTCGCCTTCATTAATGAGGCCTATAACTCCTAATTGGATCGTGGCACCTTGAAACATTGACATTCTGATATTTGAGTAGAGTTCAAAGAAAATGTATTTTTATCTTTCTTCCTTCGTCTTCCTTTCAGGAATGGGAAGATTTTCTACATACATATTTATATTTATTTCTTTTTGAGGGGAGAAATTTTGTTTGACAATTTGGATCATCTTCAACATTCGTTGGTAAGCATTTACCATTAGTGTATGACATTCCACCTTGGGGTTTGAATGGTATCTCTTCTTCTCTCTTTAGGTGGTAATTTTTCCTCACATTGGGTTTTATCCTTCTCGTACTTTTGGAGAGCATCTTTTTTTTTTCTCTCTTGTGGAGAGAGGTTGTTTCTTATAGGTTTTTTTCCCATTTATGATAAATTCATGTGTACATGGGTACCTATATGGCCTTGTATTTGGGACCTATCATTGCATCATTTTATCTTACACATTCTCCCTAAGTTACACTTTATGGGGTTTTTATTGTGAATTATGTATATTACCTAACTAGTTTCCCTACTAGGCCATATGAACATACAAGTTTACTTAAGTTTACTTAAGACATAAGATTAAGACATGTCATAATTTTAAGTTTTTATATGTCTCATATTGGCCTATATAACAAAGGGATCCTTATTGTAATAAAAAGGTGCATGTTAAAATTATTTCCACTCCAAATAGTATATAAATAAAGCAATAAGAAATCCTATGATACTAGTTCAATGTTCTCCAAATGTGGTGGCAAATGGATCCCAACATTAATTTTTAGAACAATCACCATCAAGGAAGGATAAATAAATGGATATGTATCATCCAAAGGAAGAATTTATACCTAAATAAAATGGTCTATAATAGGCTCCCTCAAATAATGAAAAAGAGGATCAACATGACAAGGTGGATAACCAAGCAAAAAAGGAAGGTTATCAATAATTACCCTTGATACATCCATTAAAAAATGATCCACATTATAAAAAAAAATTATCACCTTGCACATTGCATGTGCATTCTTTTCAATGAGATAATATATGATTTAGTAATTTTTTAACTCACAACTCATGAATGAGATTTATTGTTACATTTTTTATATATTTTCTTACATTGGAATTATAGAGGGGTATGTTATATGCATAGTAATAGGCCAAAACTAAGTTAAATTATGGGATAAAATTATGGATTTAATTTAATATTTAAGAAATAAAGTTCAATTTGATCCTTGTGTGAATTTGGGAGCATAATATTATGAAATACGTAGCGGCAATTTACACAAGGGTTGCAAGTAGTGATGTGAGTAAAATGAATATAAATAATCTAGAAAGGAAGAATGATAATGGCAACGTTATATTTTGATTGCTAGGTACAAGTGGTGATTTATAAAATGAAAAAATTATTATTTCTAAAGAATCCATAAATATGATGATAATAAATAAATTACAATCTAAATGTTTAATTATCACTCCATTGTAAATAGTTACAAAATATAATACATAAATCAAGTCAAACGATATAAAAATAATTACAAAAATAGATGACCATCAATATGTGGTAGAGTAAACAGGTATTTTTTGTCAAAAATTTAAGAGATTTGGCCTCGATGAAAAATCAACTCATCCTAGAGTGAAAAGGGCATCACTGTTGCATCCAAAATGGCCAAAAACCTATGAATATTTGTCCAAAGCTCAAATCCAAGTAGGGATTTTTTTGGCATTTTTTTAAGGGTTAATTTTTTTGTGCATTTAATTTTGTATTATGTATAGATCCGTATGAATGTATACAATTTTTACATTGCATATTTTGTACAAAGGTCATACACAACTACCATCACACAAGTTCATACTAATTTTTTTTTACAATTTTAATAAAAAGTGGCAGTGTTTTATTAAAGTTTTTCGGTGAATTTTTAAAAATTATTGGTCATTGTTTATTTCCAGGTGGCTATTTAATCTTGTTAGTGGTAGGTTACCACCATAAAACTTTCTACCACACAATTCTCATGTCAATGGCTACATTTCATTCACCAACCAACAAAAAATCTATTGATGACAATCCCAAACCAACCAATATTCAAATCATGGTGAAAACACCAACTGTCAACACCATCTAATCTACCAGTGGCATAAAAAAATTGACAAGTAGGAATATTTTGGGGTTGAGGGGTATATTTTGTCATGTATGTAGCGACATAATAGTCTGTGAATATACCAAGCACTTAGCATATTCTAACCATCAATAAGAGTATTCTTGTAGATTCGACCAAGGTCAACCAACTTGTTTTTTTTACAATCGAAGGAGAATATTTTGGCCAACAAAGGTACATTCTAGAAATTGGATTGTTGACGTCAACCTGACATTAGCATAGTACAACCCTACAAGCCCCTCTCAATCCCTAATCTGGCTTAGAGGGGATATTTTTTCTTTTGGCCATAACTTGGGCATATGGTGTCAGATTTTCATGAAGATGTCATCAAAAAGTTGGTTTCAATAACTTTCTAGTGGTGTAGGTCCCATAATCAAATTTTCCTTTTGGTACAATTTATCAATTATTGAAGTCGTATCATCATTTTTTGCTTCTGAGCCCATAATTTTTTTCCTATATCTTTGATTTTCATGAACTTTGTGGAGTTGGAAAGGTCTTTCAAAGTTATTTATATCTATCCATGTACTTTTCTAGAATACATCTTAGGTATTTTGTATTCAGTTTATTGTGACTTCACATTCCAATTAATTACTTGGATGTCTTAACACCTAGAAATGTTTTTTTTGCATGAGATGACTTCATTTGATCTACTTTATTGCATTGATATTATTGGTCTTTGATTTAATCATTTGAGGAGGTATCATGGGTTTTTTATTCACCTTTTACGATCATCTTGGAAAAGAATAACTATGAGTTGGAAAAATGACATTTTGACACATCTCAGATGGCTTAATCTTTTTCCATATTTTATGGACGCATACCTAAACTAGACAAACCAAGGAGTAGATCAACTTGTGGTAATATTGTTGACCATGTTATAAGAGTGATTTTTTATAGTGTTGTTATTGAAACTGTATGTGTTGTATCAGACATTGATCATCCCCACAAATTTTGAACTCAAATTTTGGAGATCCATGGAGGCCTTCATATCTCTCCATTCTCAAAGGATCCTGCTCCAAATTGTCTCATTCTCCTTGATGATGCTGACTACATATCCTTTGATGATGATACTTTAGAGAATCTTCAATATAGCATAGGTCTTGTATGTTTCAATGGTTCAAAGGCTTGTATCCTTGTTCCCACTCTTCATATTGAGACTCAATCTTCATCTTTTGTTCTTCTTGATTAGATGAGTATCACCACATCCATGGCCCCTATTGATTCAATGTAGTAAAAAATTCATCATCTTCCAGACAAAACCAATTGGGATTAATTTCTAGAAAATGTATCATCCTTGTTTGGGAGTCTCATATTATGATTTGGATGATTATTTTGAGGATAGTTATCTTCTTTTTATGACAAGAACATCATAATTTTCAGCCCACCATCATTGTCTTTGGAGATTTTTATACATCAATTTTCACAAGATTGTGGATTGACATCACCTCATTCTGACATGTGGAAATTTGAGAAATTTTGACACAACCATCATTTGAATTTGTATTTATTATTCACCCAACTTATGGGAATGGCTTCGCCAATCACTAGTGGATCTATTTCTTCCTAAGGGGAGAAATATTGTTTGTAAGCAGTGGATCATGTTTTGTCTTTAGGCTTTCATGGGGGGATTCATATTCTCCTCTTCTCTCTCCTATTGGGGGGACACTCATTATACTTATATAATAAAAGCAATCCTTGGGGAGTCATATCGAGTCCTCCTTTCCTTCTTTCACTAGTGTTTATTTTATTTTCTCTTTGGGGAGGATTTTTCCCATGTCGTTTTCTCTTTTTCTCTTATTATGAAAGATTCATTTGTTTATATATGGATACCTCATCGGGCCTTGTATTTGAGACCCATTCATGCATCCATCGTTGCATTCTTCATTAGGTTTTTATCTTCTCCCTAAGTTGTACTTAAGGGGGTGTTAATGTAAATAGGTAATCATCTAATAATTAGTTATTAGGTCATCTTGTACTTTATTCACTTTAGTTAAACTTAGGAGTGTTTTTTTCTATTTTTAGGTCATGTTATCTCATAACATAGGATGAGGACACTTGTCATGATCTAACTTAATCCTCACCTAGGGTTTCATCTAGGATTTTCTTTTTGCTTTTATAAGAATTCATTTGTACATTGTAATCAACCATGTATAATTCATATTAATCAATACAAAATCCATCATGATTTTCTAGATCAAATCTCTTCTCAAGGTTTCATAGCACAATCAATGGATTTTTCCCTCTTTATGTGAGGATATTTTGTTGTAGACCTAATTTCTAGGAGCTATGAGGTTCGCTATCAACTCCAACATGTACAATATTTTGAGTGGGTCATACCTCATGATTTTATATTGAAGATGATCTTCTAACTCAAACCAAAATTATTTCTTCAAAGGTGTAATATTTACTTCATAGAAAAGAGAATAAATAATAGGGTAAGTGCACCAAGATGGTTCCCAAAAAGGGGACTTAAGTGGACAGCTTTTTTCTAAAATCAGGAAATACTCACCTTGGACGTGAAATTGAGGATAGTTACACTCAAAATTTTGAGATGGAACAAAAACAAGGATCGAAGTGCTCTGAGTCTACTTTCTAAACTACTAATTTATTTTTAAAATGGTTGATATTAAGGGGTTCAAAAGAGGGACGTACACAAATTGGTGTTATTTTTGTCAGAAAAACATAACATAGTAACTCTTGTATGACCCTCGTACGGTGAACTTTTTTTTAGTATTTTTAAAATCACAATGGTCAAAAGTTAGCTAATAGTATGTAGTTGATGCATGATTTTTCTGATAATTTTTTAATGAATATTTGATTTTTTACTAATTTTCGAAGTGGACATTTCCTGAAAAATAGAATTTTGGTCGTGCTACCCCTAAAAAATTTGGAAACTAATTGAATTTTTTTTTATTTTTTTTTTTAAATTGTAGAATGGAGTCTATTTTCTAAAAATGTAATTTATTTGAAAATTCGATGAACGGTTAATTTATAACGAAAAAAATACCAAATACTGCTTTTTGGCAAAAAAAAGACAAAAATAAAATAAATTATGGATGAAAGGCTTAACATTTTATGAAAGTGAAAAAAATTACATCATTGGATAGCTAAGAGAGAACCCAACATTACCCATGTGTTTGATTTTTTTGATATTGAACCACATGCAATCCTGACAGTGAGCACGAACTCGATTATGTGAAATATGGTAGATTTTTTAAAAACATGTCTCTGGTTGTTGGGAATGTCTTCCAAGCCTTTGGGTTGGTATTCCAAGGAAAATACCAAGCCTAAGGCTTGGGAATTCCCAAAGCAAGATATAACGTGAGCAAGTTATAACGCGCTCGCGTTATATTTCAGTTTTGACATTGTTTTTGCTTTTGTAGGAAACATGTCAACTAAGACATAATGCGAGCACGTTATAACGTGCTCGCGTTATGTCCTCCTTTATGTTAAATGCCAATATATTGAATGTATGTTGATATATTTTTATGTTTGTATGTACATGTATGCTTTTATGTCATGTATGCATGCTTGTATGTATGTACGTATGCCTGTATGTATCAATGCATATATATTGTATGTATGTATGTAAGATTGTATCTACACATGTATGTATGTATGCTTGTATGGATGTAGGATTATATGTACATATGTATTATACTTGTATGTATATATTTACGTATGTCTTTAGAGGGAGGGAGAATTTAGAGAGAGAGAGAGTCTGGAGAGATGGAGAGGGGGTGGAAGTGAGAGTTTAAGAGAGAGGGAGTGGGAGAGAAGGGGTTGGAGTGAGAGGGACTTAGCTAGGTACGGTGGGAGGGATAGATGGAGGGAGAGAGAGAGGGGGTGGGAGAGAGACGGAGAGAGAGACAGAGAGACAGAGAGAGGGGGGGAGAGAGAGACAGAGAGAAAAAGAGAGTTATGTAGGTAGGGTGCCAAAGGGAGAGACTTGAGAGTGTGAGGGGGGTGAGAGGGAGAGACTTGAGAAGATAGGTAGTGAGAGGGAGTGTGTGAGAGAGAGAGAGGGAGTGGAGAGAGAGAGAGAGGGAGAGGGTGTGGGAGGGAGTGAGATAGAGGTAGAGAAAGAGGGGGGTGGAGTGAGAGGGACTTATCTAGGTAGGGTGGAAGGGATAGATAGAGAGAGGGGAGAGAGACAAAGAGAGAGTTACCTAGGTAGTTTGCCAGAGGGAGAGACCTGAGAGAGAGGGGGGGTGGGAGGGAGAGACATGAGAGAGAGGGAGAGAGAGGGAGTGGGATAGAGTGGGAGGTACATAGAGAGAGATGGATAGAGGGAGAGAGAGAGAGGGTGGTAGGGATTGATTGAATGAGAGGTACATAGAAAGAGGGAGACAGTAGATAGAGACAATTAGAGAGGGTAGGAGGGAGGGAGGGAGAGAGAGGTGATATGTATAGATAGAGAGAAAGTGACAGGGGTTGAAGGCATAGGGTTGAGGGATTAGGGTGGAGGACCTATAGGGTTGATGGTTTCTAGGGTATTAGGGTTTAAGGTTTGAGGGTTGATGGAATAGGGTCGATGGTAGAGGGTATTTGGTTGAGGGTATAGGGTAGAAGGTTTAATGGTTTAGGGTTGAAGGGTTTAGGGTTAACGGTTTAGGGTTAATGGTTTACTTGGTTGAGGGTAGAGGGTTTAGGGTATAGGTTTGAGGGTATATGGTTGAAGGATTAGGTTTAGGGTCCAATATAAGGGGTAGAGGGTATAGGGGTAGAGGGTTTAGGGTTTAAGGATTGAGGGTTGATGGATTAATGGTTGAGGGTTGAGAATTGAGGGTTGAGGGTTTAATGTATAGGTTAGAGGGTAGACGGTTTAAGGGTTTAGGGTTTAAGGGTTGAGGGTTGAATATTGAGGGTTGAGGGTTGAGGGTTGAGGGTTGAGGGTTGAGGGTTGAGGGTATAGGATCGAGGGATTAGGGTTGAGGGTCCAATATATAGGGTAGAGGTTATAAGGGTTGAGAGATTAAGGGTTGAGGGTTTAGGGATTAGGGTAGAGAGTTTCTTGGATTTAACAGTATAAGGGTTGATGGATTAGGGTTTAGGGTAGAGAGTATTGGGTTGAGGGTAGAGGGTAGAGGGTTTTAGAGTTTAGGGTTTAAGGGTTGAGGGTTGAGGGTCAAGGTTTTAGGTTTGAGTGTTTAAGGGTTTAAGGGTTGAGGGTTTAAGGGTCAAGAGGGTTGAGAGGGATTAGGGTAGAGAGTTTACTAAGTGGGTTTAAGGGTTGGGGGATTAGGGTTGAGGGTAGAGGGTAGAGGATTGATGGTTTATGGGTTAGGGTTTAAGGGTTTAGGGTTGAGGGTTGAGGGATTAAGAGGTTATAGAGTAGAGGGTATAGGGGTTGATAGATTAGGGTTTAATGGTTGAGGGTTGAGGGATTAAGAGGGTATAGGGGTTGAGGGATTAGGGTTTAAGGGTTGAGTGTTCAAGGTTGAGGGATTAAGAGGGTATAGGGGTTGAAGGATTAGGGTTGAATGGTTGAGGGTTGAGGGATAAGGGTTGAGGGCTGAGGAATTAAGAGGGTATAGGGGTTGAGGGATTAGGGTTTAAAGGTTGAAGGTTGAGGGTTGAGGGATTAAGAGGGTATAGGGGTTGAGGGATTAGGGTTTAAGGGTTGAGGGTTGAGGGATTAAGAGGATATAGGGGTTGTGGTTAGGGTTTTAGGGTTGAGGGTTGGGGGTTGAGGGATTAAGAGGCTATATAGGGGTTGAGGGTTCGAGGGTTTTAGGGGTTGAGGGTTAAGGGTTTGGGTTAAGGTTTACTTTGTTTGAGGGGTAGAGGGTTTTAGGGTTATGGGTTTGAGGGTATATGGTTGAAGGATTAGGTTTGGGTCCAATGTAAGGGTAAGAGGGTATAGGGGTAGGGGTTTGGGGTTTAAGTTGAGGGTTAAAGGGATTAAGGATTTGAGGGTTTAATGTATAGGGTATAGGGTATAGGGTTGAGGGTTTAAGGGTCAAGAGGGTTGAGGGATTAGGGTAGAGAGTTTACTAAGTGGGTTTAAGGGTTGGGGGATTAGGGTTGAGAGTAGAGGTTAGAGGATTGACGGTAGAGGGTAGAGGGTTTATGGGTTAGGGTTTAAGGGTTTAAGGTTTAGGGTTGAGGGATTAAGAGGTTATAGAGTAGAGGGTATAGGGGTTGAGGGATTATGGTTTTAGGGTTGAGGGTTGAGGGTTGAA
>CM021100.1:723159230-723218658 GCA_007115665.2 Sequoiadendron giganteum
ACAAGTGAATTTGAAGGGACACCATTAAGCACAAGTGAATATGGAGGGACACCATCTAGCTGAAGTGAATATGGACGAACATCATCTACTGCAAGTGAATATGGAGGGACACCATCTACCTCAAGTGAATATTGTTGGACACCATTCAACACATCTCAAGTTGAGAGAACATCATCACTCGGATTTGACAAAGAAGGTATGCCATCATTCCCATGTGAACCTCCAGGTATGTCTTCTTCTCCACCCTCGATCGAAGGTATGCAATCTATCCCACCTCAATCAAATATTGATGAAACTCCTAATGTTGAGATGTATGTACCTAGGAGAACACCACCTATAATTTTGCGTAGAAATCCAAAGTATTTGATTAATATTGATGATGAGATTTTGCAGTACATGGAAGGTAAGATTTCAACACGCACTTGTAGAAGATATGCTAATAAGATTTGGGAACAATTCTTTGAAAGGCTAAATGAGCCTGCAAGATGTCAACTATTTGTTGAAATGATGCGGGGTGTAAAGTATAGGAACATCATGAAGACCCTTGGGTTGAGAACATCAAATGCAATGAGTGAAGACACCATTGTGAATAATCTAATGGATGCTTATGAGAGTGTGGGTAAGACCTCATGCTCAAAAGATAGTAATGTCACCCGACGTGTCATTACATCGACTTTGGTAAGTTGTCAAACAAAGAGATATTGTCTCATTAAAAAGATGAGTGAACACACGGGAATTAGTAGAAAAAATTAATCAAGAGCCATTCAAAGGCAGCAAAGAATTGAGGGAAATGATTCAAATGAATTATGGGCATTCTCAAGGAGACTGTCACAAAAAGATAAAGAAGTTGTTGAAGCCTTGAGAACACTAATTGAAGAGTATTGGAAGAATAACACAAGGCCATCTCCGAATCAAAGGGATGTGGTAAGAAGGAGAATCGGTAGTTTTATTGTGAGCCACATCCAAAGCATTTTTTGGATATGACTCAAACCCAATTTTTTTGAAAATTTGAAAATGATTATCCTCAAATTAGTATTTCTCAAATATTTTTTGAAATTCTTAAACCTTTTTATGTCAAGATAAATCACACATGCACTACTTGTTGTTGTAGACTACATATTGAATTTTCTAACCATTATGATGTTTATCATTCTATATGTGTAGATTTTCATACTAACAATGTTTTGCAGGATTGTGGCATAGAAGCCCCACCAAAATCTTCAAGAGAGTTCTTATCAAAAAAATTATGTGAAATAGAGGATGGCAAAATATTCTACAGGACAGCATGCTTGGATGGTTCATGTGAGCGTTGTGGTGGCTTCCAGCGTATGCCAGTATGTCAACATATGGAAAGCACAGATGAGGTGGGACAAAAACTAGTAGAGTTCGAGAAGTATAAAACAGTGGCATATACTACAAAAGATGGGTCTCAAGCAAAAAGGTGTGATTTGGTTATTGAGAAGATTCCAGTGTACCAGTTTATGTCCATGTTTTATGACAATATACTATCTAAGTATGCAATGCATACCTATAGAGCCCGATGGTTGGACACATAATTCAAGCTATGCAAGGACACATTTCTAGTTGGAAACATAGTATCAATGGTTGAATTTGCGAAGAACTACACTCTACAACCACAACATGAGGTGCAGTCACAGTATTACAACTCCACACAGGTTTCAATATTTGTGCACATAGCATTCATTCATGCATCTGATAGTACAGATGACCAGAGGAAGGTATTGAGGGAAGTACCACTTTTACATTAGTGATGATCGCACACATTCTCCAGAGTTTGTGCAAGGTTGCTTCCAGATGTTCTACAGTGGTTTGGCTTAGAGGGGCATAAAATATGACCGACATATAATATGGTCTGATAACTGTGCAGCACAATTCAAGAACTTGCACATGTTCTATTGGTTGTGCAGGATGCATGTAATTACAGGTTTTCAACATATGTGGAACTTTTGTGAGGCCGAACATGGAAAGGGGGAGCATGATGGTGCAGGAGGATGCATGAAAAGAGCATTAGCACGAGAAGAGTTAAAGTATAAAGATAGTGCAAAGTTGACATATTCAAAATCAATGGTCGAGTGGTGTAATGCTTCGATGGGTCCAGGTAATGAAGGCACATCTTTATTTCATAGATATTTTTGGTTGATGGATGATACTAACATTGCACCATATGAGGATTGTTGTACACTAACAGGATCGAGTGAGGTACTCTTTCCTTAGCTCAAATGTAGGTTCATCGAGTATCGATACACGAAAGATGGCATGCTTTTGTTCTTCATGTACAATGCAAGCCTGGAATGATTGTGAGTCAGGGGAGTGGGTTGACAAATGGTTGACAAGTTATCTTAGCCCACTTCACACGTATCGCCCTCCGACGGCATTGGAACTTACACAAATGGAATCATCGGTCGACTTTGACCATGTATCAGATCTAGTTCAACCAGGTGATATATCTACTTGCTTAGTTGTTGAAATTCCATATCGTTATCTTACTTTGTACTGTATTCGTAATGTTGACAAATTTCAAGATATTTTCTGCACATATCAATGCAGGGCATGTTTATGCAGTTATTGCAGATGAAGACAATGAAGAGGGAACAAACTATTACTTGTGTCATTGTGTTGATGCCAAAAATAAATTAAAGGCCTCAGTTATATATGGAGAAAACATTGAATACCCTACAGGCTCAGTTGTGGTTACTAGAACATGGATTAGAAGGTACCCACATTCGAGTGTTAAACATTGGCTATTTCAGGACTTTGACACACATCGTAAGATTCTTCATTACTCGAACCTGGTCATGGCATCCACTATTCGTTTGACCAAATATGGGGGTAGACCTTTGAAGAAGACCTTGTGGAAGGTCCGTGAGTCTTACCATGAGGCAATACTTGACACAATAAAGAGTAGAGCAGACCCAGATAGTTCGTTGGATTAATTTGTAAATACACGCACATTGGTTCTTATCAATTTATACTTGTATGCACATTAATTTTTTAGATGCCAATTCTATCATCTTCTTTTACTTTGCGTATTTGTATGTAACATACTAAACAGTGATTGGTGTCCCCTTGAAAAAAATGCAGATATATGAGCCATCCAAGAGAATGTTAGCCAGAAAAGCAATGCAATATCCTTATTTGATGATCTTGAAAAATCTCAATCATGATTTTAAGCCATTAGAAAAGTGTGTGCAAATCTTGGTGAGGGATTTTCAAGTTATTCATTTGAAGTTAACCTTATCATGAGAAGCTATGATGTAGACATTATAAGAGCATTTGAAATTTCAACTTACTCTATTCATGAGAGGTGTTGTGTGCAATAGGTATGTTGGAATTTCCAATGAAGATGTATGAATGGGAGTGACTAAGTTGTGAGACCTGCATGCCTATCTGTAAGTACCTTCCATCTATTTTTATTTCATTTCCATTTTGGATGCTCTTTCTTTTTCTCTTTTACTTTGTGTATTTGTAAGTAAACTACTAAAAATTGATTGATCTCTTGTTGCAAAAAATGTTGATTTATGAGCCATCAAAGAGAATTCCAGCCAAAAAAGCAACACAACATCCTTATTTTGATGATCATGACAAATCTTAATTTTGATTTCAATCCATTATAAAAGAGCATGTGAAGCTTAGCGAGGGAATTTGAAGTTACTCAATTTAAGTTAACCTCATAATGAGCACCTATGATGTAGACATTAAAAGAGAATCTCGAATGTATGAGTGACATTGTAAAAGATCTATGAGAATGAAGTACCTAAGGCATTGTAATGAGATTTACTTACATAATGAGATTTACTCAAATATTGTAATTTTGGAGTTCATGTTTGGTGCAGTAGCACCTTGTTCTGTAAATGCCTTCAATAGGAAAATTTGCAAAATTTGAATTTTGAAATGTAAACAATGTGAAAAAGGTCATATGTAATGTATTCAAAGTCTCAAAGAGGTAATTAGGTGATTAGAGAAGTGATATAAAGCATGTAAGGTCAAATTAGGATGTTTTAGGTGTGTGTGTGTTTATTTGTGCAGGGGAATTCAAGAAACAAAGGAACATACCTTTAAACATTCAAGAACCACCTTAACTTGTTGAGGCAACAATTATCATGTATCCAAACCCTCAGATCCGCAATTTGTCTCAAGACAAACTCACTCCACTGTGCCAAACCAAAACCCTTATTTTATGCTAATATAAGGAGGGTTTATTGAAAGGAATGGTTTCATACCTTACCAGAACATTCCACCACCTCAAACCTTCTTAAAATCACTTGCACAAGCTCAAAATAAAATCACCCAACCTGTACATGCAATATTTTATCAAACCCTAGGGTGAAACCTCATTTTTCATGCCCTTTTCCATCAAAATCTATAGGGGCAGCAACACAAACCCCATAAAAATTATTCCATTTCACTTAGAAATTTCTTGTCTGATTCAACAGGATCATGTTGGCCCCTCTAGAAAAACCTCTCTCGATATTGGCTATCTCGGAGTGGTTTTCCCATGGCGGCAAATTTTCACTTGATGGAAAAAGTGTCAAATTCAAACTATGCAAAGTTGCAAAGTGGTGCAACTTTCGCTTTGCAACTCGTGTGACCAAACTAACTACTCCAACACATTTGAATAGGTATTTTTACGCTAGGCATGGTCCTCTTTCACACCGAAACATGCGAAATCACTCTGAGCTATGTTCCACCAGATCGATCACTTAAGGGTCCAAAGTGCAAAATGGTTGCAAAATTCAGCATGCTATTACTCGGATACCATGATGCTTAGAAAAAAAAAATTGATCCTAAAAGATTTCATTGGGCCCCTCTACAAAAACCTCTCTCAGTTTTGGCTATCTTGGAGTGGTTTTTCCGTGGCGACGGATTTTCACTTGATGGAAAAAACATCAAATGCAAGCAGTGCAAAGTTGCAAAGTGGTGCAACTTTCATTCTACAACTTGTGTGACCAAGCAGACTATTTACACATGTCTGAATAGGTATTTTTATGCTATTCATGGTCCTCTTTCGCACTGAAACACGCTGAATCGCTCTGAGCTACGTTCCACCAGATTGATCCCTTAAGGGTGCAAAGTGCAAAATGTATGAAAACTTCATCATGCTATTACTCGGATATCGTGATCCTTATAAATTTATCGTCTAATCCTACAGGATCACATTGGGCCCCTCTACAAAAACCTCTCTCGATTTTGGCTATCTTGGAGTGGTTTTCCCGTGGCAGTGGATTTTCACTTGATGGAAAAAGTGTCAAATTCAAGTTGTCCAAAGTTGCAAAGGTGCAACTTTCGCTCTGCAACTCATGTGACCAAACTAACTACTCCAATGCATTTGAATAGGTATTTTTATGCTAGGCGTGGTCTTTTTTTGCACTGAAACACGTGAAATCGCTTCGAGCTATGTTCCACCGAATCGATCCCTTAAGGGTCCAAAGTGCAAAATGGTTGAAAACTTCATCATGCTATTACTCATATACCGTGATGCTTAGAAAATTCTTGTCTAATCCAACAGGATCATATTGGGCCCCTCTACAAAAACCTCTCTTGATTTTAGCTATCTTGGAGTGGTTTTCCCATGGTGGCGGATTTTCACTTGATGGAAAAAGTGTCAAATTCAAGTTGTGCAAAGTTGCAAAGTGGTGCAACTTTTGCTCTGTAACTCGTGTGACCAAGCGGACTGTTCCAACATGTTTGAATAGGTATTTTTATGCTACGCATGGTCCTCTTTCACACTGAAACACGCGGAATCGCTCTGAGCTATGTTCCACCGAATCGATCCCTTAAGGGTCTAAAGTGCAAAATGGATGCAAACTTCAGCATGCTATTAATCCAATATCGTGATGCTTAGAAACTTCTCATCTAATCCTATAGGATTGCATTGGGCCTCTCTACAAAAACCTCTCTCGATTTTGGCTATCTCAGACTGATTTCTTGTGGCGGCGGATTTTCACTTGATGGAAAAAGTGTCAAATTCAAGTTGTGCAAAGTTGCAAAGTGGTGCAACTTTTGCTCTGCAACTCATGTGACCAAACTAACTGCTCTAACACATTCGAATAGGTATTTTTATGCTAGGCATGATCTTTTTTCACACCAAAACATGCAGAATCACTCCAAGCTACGTTCCACCTGATCGATCCCTTAAGGGTCCAAAGTGCAAAATGGTTACAAACTTCAGCATGCTATTACTCAGATACCATGATGCTTAGAAAATTCTCATATAATCCTACAGGATCATATTGTGTCTCTCTACAAAAACCTCTCTTTTTTTTGGCTATCTTGGAGTGGTTTTCCCATGGCGATGGATTTTCACTTGATGGAAAAAGCGTCAAATGCAAGCAGTGCAAAGTTGCAAAGTGGTGCAAATTTTTCTCTACAACTCATGTGAGCAAGCGGACTGTTCCAACACATCTGAATAGGTATTTTTACACTAGGAATGGTCCTCTTTCACACTGAAACATGTGGAATCGCTCTGAGCTATGTTGCACCGGATCGATCTCTTAAGGGTCCAAAGTGCAAAATGGCTACAAACTTCAGTATGCTATTACTTGGATATCGTGACACTTAGAAACTTCTCGTCTAATTATAAAGGATTGTGTTGGGCTTGTCTACAAAAACCTCTCTCGGTTTTGGCTATCTCAAAGTGGTTTTCCCGTGGCAGCGGATTTTCACTTGATGGAAAAAGTGTCAAATTCAAGTTGTGCAAAGTTGCAAAGTGGTGCAACTTTTGCTCTACAACTCGTGTGACCAAGCGGATTGTTCCAACGCATCCAAATAGGTATTTTTATACTAGGCATGGTCCTCTTTCACACCAAAACACACGGAATCACTCTGAGCTACGTTCCACCGAATCAATCCCTTAAGGGTCCAAAGTGCAAAAAGGCTGCAAACTTCAGCATGTTATTACTCAAATATCATGATGCTTAAAAAATTCTTGCCTAATCCTACAGGATTATGTTGGGCCCCTCTACAAAAATCTCTCTTAGTTTTGGCTATCTCGGAGTGGTTTTCCCATGGCGATGGATTTTCACTTGATGGAAAAAATGTCAAATTCAAGCTATGAAAAGTTGCAAAGTGGTGCAACTTTCATTTTGCAATTCGTGTGACCAAACTAACTGCTCCAACACATCCCAATAGGAAGGTTTACACTAGGCATGGTTCTCTTTCACACCCAAACACGTGGAATTGATCTGACTTGCGTTCAACCGGCTTGATCCCTTATGATGGCATACAAAACACTGGAAAAGAGAAACATACAAATGACGGTTGAAAAGTTCAAGTATTCCACACAAAAAATGTATGATCATTGGTGCAGAGCAACTTGTTCCTCCATTTGATGAAGGTCTAGTTCAGTGGTTTTAGTGATTATCTGATGGTGAATAGGTTGGTCAATAGGTTGTTGTGGGTATTTTGAGCATTCTTTGTCTTGAATAAGGTCAATTAAGACCATTAGGTATGTTTTAGGGTGACTTTTGGTTCTAGTGATAAAAAATGTGAAAATTTCAATCTTGCACTAGAAGTTGTCTTTGTAGCCTTTGAAGGCAAATTTGTGAATTTGTATATGATTGTGAAAGAATGTAGTTTTGTCGATGTAATAAGGCTATTTGTATGCCATTTGTGTGGGTTTAGAGGTCATTAGATGTACTCATTAGGTTGGAGGAGTCTAAAGTTGCAAATTTGTAAGTTGCTTAAAGCTTAAAGCAACAAATTTGAATTGCAACGGTTACTTGTTTTGAAAGTTGGTTTTTAGTTAGTTGAGGGCGTGGATCAGTTAGAGAAGGGTGTAAAACACTATGTAAAGCCTTGAGAGGCTCAAATGGAGGTTGTTGATGAACTTTTGGAGAAGATCTAATAAGAATTATTCACATTGTTCTCTATTTTTCAGATTTTTGATACAAACTTGTTGATCCCATACTTGGTACGACCTCCAGCTTTTAGATAAAGAACATATTAGAATATTTTTATGAATCATTTCATGGAATGCCAATTGTAAACGTGTTTTTTTCTTTTAGATAAAGTTGTTTAGCATCAATCAATTAATATTCAAGACAAATCATGAAGGACAACAATGATCAATGCTAGGGCTAACCAATTAATAATTATACATGTGAATAATTCAAGCATGTACATGTCAATAAGGGAAGCACAAGTACTCAAAAATACGTAAGCCTCAAAAAGCATACACACGAATACATAGTATACACAAATTAATACAAAGTATATGCACGAATATAAGGTATACGCATGAAAACACATAAGCCACAAAGTATACATTCGAATGCATGTAAGTCACAAAGTATACACGTAAGTTGTAAAGTATACACTTGAATACACGTAACTCATATCTATTGAACCATAAATTTAGAATGCAAATATGGACAAGCATCGATAAAAGATATTTGTATTAACCAAATACCAATGTAGGCATACATCAATATATGTCAGTATAAGTATGAAATATATGTACAAAATAGCCATATAGGCATACAATGTCAAATATGTCCAATAAAAATATGTACAAAACTGCCATGTAAGCATACAACAAAGGGCTCTGGAATCAAAAGTCATTGCTCTCCATGCCCTAGAAATAAATTATTTCCCTTTCCTTTTCGATCGGAGGGCAATAGGTTTGTCACTCATTTTTGCTGTGCTCGAGGAGTGCTCCTGCTACTCCTCCTAGTGTTTAGTTCATGGTGAAGTTTCAATTGTTACAATAAGAAGTAAAGACATGAATATATAGAAATTACATTATTAAAAATGATATATTTGACAAAATAATCACTTACCGCCATCTCATGATCTCTCTCCATGGGGGAAATATTCTCACACCCATGCTTAGGTGTGCTCAAGCTCTGTATAAACCATACAAATAGAATTTAAACTACTTGAATCAATAATGGTTTGATTTTTCACTAACTAACATCTATAACAACAAATGTAAATTGAAATTTGCTAATTTGCCTCATACCTCTCTTGTCAAAGCCATCGAGGATTGTATAGCAGATGACACACCAATATCCATTGCCCTCGTCACATTCCTAGGTGTTTCGGCTTGCATCATCTGAAAATAAAACAACAAATTATTCAACGTAATCAACGATGTGAATATAAACTACAAAAATATATTAAGTACTTGATTCATTAGTTAAACTCTTTATTCTATTACCTCCATGTACGTTTGAGTAAATCCACTGCCACTGGGTAGTGTTCCATCAAAACCTCCAATATTAGTCTGTTCAACATCCAAAATTGCATATTAAATTACCATTCGTAAAACAATGTTATTAGCATGCAATAAATTTATAACTGTTTACTAGTTACATACCCTAGCGATAGGTGCACTGCAGAAATAAGTTGGTGGGGGGCCAGTGTATCCAGTCTCAACACTGTGACCCTGCAATTATATTAAAATCATAAAACATTTTTAGTTAATCTTGCATTTCAAAATCAAAATTTAATAAATTAAATTCAATGAACATGCACTAACTTTTACCTGACTATCAATGCCATATGCCTCATACAAAATGTTAGCTGCCCTCTCCATCTCCATAGCTACAGACGGATCCTATGTACCAGTCTCCTGAGTGTTGATGGGGTCATATGAACAAGTAGCCCCGCAAGATTGACACACATGTGTTCGACGGCCACCACTCGAAGACTCCCCTAGATGGCGCTATAGAATAGGGCTAGTATGATGGATGACACTCTGGGTCAAAGTGTTGATCACTTGCAATGTCTCTACATCAACACTTTCCTTCACGACGAAAGGCATAACAACGTGCTCATGAGGTGGCCTAATGAGAGCTTGTCTACCTTGCCGTGTAGGATCTGACTGTGCATTGGGTCTATCCTAAGCTAAGACCCCACCTCTCCCTGGAAATCCCTCATATCAAAATAATTTGGGATTTTGTTCAATATGAACTCACTGTATAGTTTCCTAAGGAAATATTGCGGGACCTCACAATTGTTGCACGGTGGGTAATCAAAGACCATGTACCACCTATCATAAAATTGGTCCCTAATCTGTTGGTGGTGGCACCAATGGATAGGAAACCTCTTCTCATTGAGGGTAAGATTTTGATTTGTGCGTGGGTCGGTGAATAATGAGCACAAATCACCTTTTGTAATTTTTAAATCCTTTACATCTTTGTATGATAGTTTATTTGCATAATAATCCCTAGCTGCCTGCCTCCTATCTTGCCATCCAGTTATTTGTTTGCTAATTGAATCTACATTTTTTAACATATTTTTCGATGAATTTGCTAGGGTCATTCTTTCTGCGGTTGAACCATTTGGATCACTCAACCTACTGATCAAATCCTTAATTTGTTTTTTGTTGTTCTCAATTTCACTCATTAAATTTTGTTGAGTGCCAAGAGGGGGTTGAGTGATTGGTGGAGGAGGTTGTTGTTGTGGTTGATTTTGATCTTGAGGATTTGGTTGGTCTTCCTGTTGAGGATCTTGAGGGTTTGCAGGTTGATTTGCATCTCCTAAAAATTCAAACAAATATATGTCAAATTCAAACTAAAACTAACTAATTCATAACAAAAACCACAAAATCCTTACCTCTCACATCTCCTCCTCGTCATGGTGCCATCGTTGTGAAGAAATAGAAATTTTTGGTGAAAAATTTTGTTGAATTGCTCCTCCTAGAATGCGAGCACGTAAGTATGGGAGTTTTGGCCACGGCTACAAGAAAAAAATAGTCGAAATAACAATGACAGGTTTTCACTTTTTTTTGCTTTTAACAAGAAATAACGCGAGCGTGTTATAACGCACTCACGTTATTGATTTTCAAAAGTTTTTTGAAAGGTGTCTACGAAATTGCTACCCATTTCCATGTACCCGCCCAATAGTATACTATTTATTCATTTCATATATCTCTCTTTTGTATGCCACTACTTGAGGCAATATAAAAAATAGGCATGTATATAATAATATACTAGATTTACATGACATACTAATTTTTTAGGCCATTTCCTTTGCTCATGGCCTAGAATGACTATACAAAATTAGATCTCAAATGAGCAAATAATGAAAATTTATTGTCTTAATATGGTTAGGTTGCTAAACCAAAAAACTTATATAAGCATAAAATAATAGTCTTAATAATAATACATCCAAATATTTATATCTTTCATGGCATGCACTCATTCCTTAACAAATGGAAAATAAATAAAGTTTTTTTCTAAAATCTATGTTCAAATTCCTTGTTTTGAATTTATATATTGCTAAAATATCTATGATAATTATTTTCACCAATTCTTAGACTATTTATTTAGGAGCTATTATTAGCACCTACAAGATGAGAATAAATATTAGTAAACACAATTAAATAAATATTTTCCATATATTTTATCTTAAACTTAGTTAAATATTTCTAATACTATATTAATCATATATATAGGAGGATTAGATAAATTACAAATGATAGTATGAGAAAAGTGGAAGTGTGGAAAGTGTTGTTATCCATCTAATTATCATTTATTTAATTCTTAGACCTAATATTATTCACACTATATTAAGTTCACTTAGTGGTTTACTTGTCTCACCTCATAGAAAATGTTGAATGCACACAAGACAACTGAGAGGGAGGTGAATCAGTTGTATATTAAATCTTTAAAACCCTCATAAACATTCAGATCCACATCAACTAAATTAACTCTTAATCTATTAGAATGATTTAGCATGATATCAAATAACAAAAAATTGAAACACAACAACACCATGCACAATAGAACACCAGATTTACGTGGAAAACCCAAGAAGGGAAAAACCACAGTTAGGATTAGCTCACAATATAAAGTAATTACAGCACCAAATATAATAGGCTCAATACCGAAGGGCTCACTACCCAAAAGAAAGAAGGGCTCACTACTAGATTATAGAAAAGAAGAAAGAAGAGTGTTACAGTGAGAAATTCATCTCAATGCAACAAAAAAGATCCACCACAAAATCACCAACACATTCACAGTCTCTTTGAAGATTGTAGACACCTTCTTCTCACTACTTCTAGTGGTCTAACTCATTAAGCTCACATTGCACTTCACAACTCTACAATTTGCATCACACACTTCACAACTTAATTATCCATCAACAAATCACTTATTTATACCTTCTTCAACCTTGAAAACATTCTCCAATGTCGGTTATGCACCTCAACAATGCAAATTCAAATTAGGTCGGCACTAAGCATTCCCATGATGGAAAGGAATGAAAGCAGACCACACCACTCTTAACTCAAACCTAAATCATACATATACACCACACCACACTTCCACAATTACCAAAGCAATTCCACAATTAGTGCAAACACCCAAAGTCGATCGAACTAGTTTAAACACCATTAACATTTAAGTACACACTTCCTCAAATACAAAGACAACTCTCAGATCACACACAACACCTGAACACAATCTAGAATATTCCACAAACACCCTAAAATCCAACAAATTCCTTCGCAACAATTTTCACC
Source organism: Sequoiadendron giganteum (assembly GCA_007115665.2). Taxonomy (NCBI): domain Eukaryota; kingdom Viridiplantae; phylum Streptophyta; class Pinopsida; order Cupressales; family Cupressaceae; genus Sequoiadendron; species Sequoiadendron giganteum. The sequence continues at coordinate 723,171,718 of CM021100.1, forward strand.
TAAAGAATGTACACACCAAGTACACTTAGACAACCTTCCAAACAATGTAACTCAAGAAATCATCTTGTGGAGCACCAACCCATGAACAAATTCAACTAAATGGATATGAACCTCATCAGAACATTTATAGAACCATAAGACCAGAAATCAAACTATGGATAAATGCATAGAAAAATCATTTCATTTCTCCTAGACACCACTGAAACACAAATTCTTCTACACAATGATCCAAACCAAGAAATTCTGGATATAGAACCTCTAAACACCTTTGACCAACATATCTAAACTACACAAGCAAATCTTTAACACAGAATAAATGTGGAGAAAAACTAGAACACCACACTATACACTAGAACACCTTGGCAACACACTGTTTCCTCTTTTATTCAATTTTTCTCAAAAGTGCTTGGAAACCAAGCACCAGAGACATATACTCATCATCCTCAACACTTCCTCATTACTACTAAACCAACTACAATTCAACTACACGTCCATAAAAGGTTACAAAGAAACACTAGAGGTTAACACCAATAGAACTTACTAATTGATGAGGTAAAAGTAACCTCATCATGATAATATAATAAAACCCTTCCTCATATATGTAAAATGCTTATACTCTACCAATTAATTAAACTTTAGGAATAATAATTGCTTATCTTTTGAGAAAAATATTACAAACTTTATTTCTTGTGATTTATTGAAATATCTTGCCAATGCAGATTTAATGGGTAGTTTTAAGTGTTTTGTAGGATAATAATCGGTCATCATACATCAGTCAAAAGTGTTCAACCAGCACGAGCTCCAGAATAGATCAAATACATGCACTGCGAACATACTCCAGAACTTTAGGATGATGGACCGAAATCATAATTTCTTTTAGCTAATTTTTTGTTAATGTTTAAAGAATTCATGGCTCAACTCAAGCCTCTTTAATATCTATGTAATGGGCATTTAAAGACATAAAGTTTGTTTACAATCTGTTACAAAAAAAATCATGGTAATCTAAGCCATCTGAAATATAGGATTTAGTTAGAAGTTTTCTATAAATATGTAATCTCCAGAAGCAAAAGACAATGCATAATAGTATTATTATGTTGTCATCATGTTTTCTGAATATATATGAATAAAGAGACTATTGCATATCAATCTCGGAGTTGTTGAAATTGTGGATGGAAATTACGTTTAATGAAAGAGCTTTCGAATATACTGTGCATGTGACCTAAGAACAAACGTAGGAATCCGCAAGCTGGCCACTCGAGGGAGGATAGATTAAATAGATGAGTACTTTCCTTTCTGTCATTTTTATTGCATGAATATAATTATGAATGGTCATTTTTCTATGTTAATTATGTAGAAAGTCATTAAGACTGTCGTCTTAGAGTCTGAATTTCTGGAGCACTCATTGTCTTTCATTTTCGTAGTTACTTACTGTTAACTGTTAGAACTATTACTGTTATTAATCAGATGTTTCATGGATTGTTTACAAGTTTTTCTACTTCTGTATTTTACATGCTCCTTAATTTAGTCATTTATGTGCTTTCTAGTTTAAATAATTTCCAGTTTTCTTTAGATAAATTATTTTTCAGTTAACTAGTTAAACGACCTTAGGTTAAAATTAATTTTAGTTGCTCCAAAAAGTTATAAAATCTAAGAGAGTTAGTCAAGTCGCCTTCTATTGCAAATAGCCTTGGACACTGCCCAGTCGACATATTGAAGTTTTATCTTCTAAAGTAATGGGACCTAACGACAACCTATCACTTTTTTGGCATCGTTGTCGGGGATGGCTTTCTTGCTTGAGTGTTAATAGGAGAACACCATGAATACCTCTTTTACAGCCAAATACCCCTCTGGCTTCCTTTTCTGCATGGTCCAGAAAAGAGGCCCTCATGGAAGATTTATACCAAAGACCCCCCCAAAATACATTCCAATCATACATAGGGAGGCCCAAGGCTCGGAGGACCACTCTGTTGACAAATTACTTGAGCCTAATCCACTAGAGGATTTCCATTATTTTCCTGAAGATCATCCAGTAGAACAACCCGTCATTGAGGAAATTATCCACGAGGAACACATTCCTCTAAACATCATGGGTGATCGTAGGGTTGAAGCTAACTAGAATAATTCTAAATGTAATAACAATGATCCTCCACCACCACAAACCTTCACTTATCCTATTACTCTGGATACAAATGATGATACCACGATGAAAAACATCTCTCCAAATTTCCTACCAACCTTTCGTGGTTTGTCCTCGAAAGACCCAAACTAGTTTCTTTTCGAATTTAAGGTCCTTTGTCAAACTTATGACTATAAAAATGATAACCACAAATTGAAGTTGTTCCCTTCTACTTTAAAGGATACAACCATGCGTTGGTTTATGGGATTATCTACAGGATCTATTACGTCTTGGGATGACATGGAGAATGCTTTCCTACAAAAATATCAAATTTATTGTAGGGTGAGTGATCATCAGTTGTTTAAACTTAGGCAAAATGAGGATGAGATTCTAGAGGACTACCTAGACAAGTTTCTTTTCTTGTCTAAGCAATGTGGAGAAGAGACCATTAGTGATAAGATTCTCAAGACAATATTTCTTAAAGGACTCGATGAGGATGCAAGAAGAAGCCTTGATCCAATGGGAAAAGGAGATGGGTTTTAGATGGGCCTTGATGAAATGTGCAAGTTGTGTCAGAATTTCTCACGTACTCATGGAGGAATTCGTAAAACTACTCTTTTTAAAGGATCCAACAAAATAGGAAAGCTCTGAGAAGAAATAGCAAACCTCAAAACATACATACTTGTTCAACTGAACACTACATTGGATAGCATACAAGCTAAGACATGCAATCCTGAGACTTTATCCATCTATTGTCCAAGATGTCAAAATAAACATCTATTGAGAGAATGTCCCCTAGACAAGGTTAATGTTTGTCAACTTTGTGAACAAAATCATCCTACAAACCAATGTGAGCTTCTTAGTGATCTTAATAATTCCAAGAAAAGGACTGCACGGGTTGAGGAAGAAATAAATGTGGTAAATCAACGCCAAGGAGAGAACTTTCCTTATGGACAGAATTCCAATCCTGCTTGGAGACCCCAAACAACTGGGCTAGTAATCAATGGACTCCATCATGGCCTCAACCACTACCTCAACAACCTAATTGGGGAACTCCCTATTGGGGACCCCCTAAATGGGTGAACCAATCATGGGGAACTCAACAATGGCCAACCCAAACTCAACAGCAGTGGTATCCACAACATACTACTTCTCAATAGAACCAGGGACAAAATCAATTCTATACTGGGCCTTAGAGGAATCAACAACAACAATTTCTACTGCCACCCCAGAATCCTCCACAGAGTGAACAAATAAATCAACCTCAACTCCCAGCACAACCTCTTCCCAATCCTAAGAACAATCGACAAAATACTCTGGTATACTCCACTGAACAAGATAATGTTACCGGACTTAATGCCATACATTGTGGAAATGTACAGTTGCACTCTGGTAGAACACTTCAACCACCAACCATTGAAGAAATTATGGATGAACCTACTCCCAAAACTCCTAAGAAGGCCACTCCACCCAACCAAAGTATTACCATAGACACTACTCTGCCTCCTTCATCATCAGGAGCTTCTGACTTACCTCAGGAGGAGGAGGAAGGTCAGTCTCCAATTGATCTTAGGAAGGATACCACTCCAAAAGAGAAAACTCAAGCACCATTCCCAGAGAGTTTGAAATCAACCACTTTGAAAGATACTCCAGAAATGTCTTTGACCTCTGAAACTGCGTTAATACAGGAAATCAAACAACTGCAAATAGTGGTTTCCTTACTACAAGCAATAAAGGAAATTCCAGAGTTGAACTAGTTGATCAAATAGTTATGCATTAAAACCTCAAGGAGGAAACCAAAGAAAATAAATACTGTACACATCGATGGCTATTTGGCTGAATTTTTGTTTGGAAAGACCGTTGCTCCAAAATATGATGATCCCGATAGTCCACTTATAACTGTCACAATTAATGAGGTAGCAATACCTAATGCATTAGTGGATTTAGGAGCAACCATTAACATAATGATTGTGGACGTGATGGAAAAATTAGGCCTTACTAATTTACGTCCCACAACTACAGTCTTGCAGATGGCAAACCAGTCCATAGCCATTCCAAAGGGTGTTATTGAAAACGTTCTTGTCAAAGTTGATGGATGGGAATATCCAATCGAATTTCAGGTCATCTAGACACGTAGCTATCCAATAATTCTTGAAAGACCATGGTTGGCCACTATCGTAGCTAAAATTGATTGCAGAGAGGGAGAAATGACCATTTCACACAGTCCAGACAATAAACGTTTATTCTTGTACCCTCCTGCTAAACCCACCAAATATAACAAAGTTTGGGTTGATGAACCAGAAGAGTCTAATGGTCAAGACAGTCTGGCTTCGTTAGCCATGGTAGTTATTAAACAACATGGAGAAGAATTAGAGGATGAATTAGTAAATGATGTAGCGCATCTTGCCATAGGTTCAAGTGATGAAGAAATGGTGGATTCTCCATAAATTTTGGGACAACCAATTGATGTACATGGGATGGAACAAAATTATACTACTATGGGAATGCCTTGTCCTTTGGCCAATATGATTCCCAGAACTAGCCATTTTTTTTAGGACACTACTAGATTTCACCAACTAATACCTCATAGTTGTCCTCTCAACACCTTGTTGCGACCAATACATACTATCACTTTCGCCCATCCGGGAACAAAAACAATTATGCTACTCTCGGGAAAAACCGTGAACATCAATAGTTGGTTGAAAGAATCGAAAGAGGATATATTATTTAATGTTTTGGTAAAAAGTTCTAAATATTTTCTTGGGAATACATAGACATGAGGGCAATCCACCCAAGTGTTTGTACACATCAAATTTCTACTGATCCTAATGTAAGGCCAGTACGTCATCCATAGAGGAGACTCAATCCTGCATTAAAGGATCTTGTCAAAATTGAAATTGAAAAACTCCTTCGAGCGGGATTTATTTATCCTATTTCTAATAGTAAGTGGGTGTCACCTATGGTTGTAGTGCCAAAGAAAAATGGAAAGTGGAGAATATGTATAGATTATAGAGAACTTAACAAAGCCACTCACTGAGATTATTTTTCCTTACCATTTGTAGACCAGGTTCTGGACAATTTGGCTAGGAGGAAATATTTCTCCTTTTTAGACAAATTTAGTGGTTACAACCAAATTTAGTTAGCACCAGAAGACCAGGATAAGACAATGTTTACTTTTCCATGGGAAAAATTTTCATATCATGTTCTTCCCTTTGGACTTTGTAACGCTCTTGTAGCTTTTCAAATAGCCATTTTGTCTATATTTGTTGAGCTTGTCAATGATTGTGTAGAAGTCTATATGGACGACTTCATTGTCTATGGGTCAACCTATGATGAAGCCCCTCAGAACTTGGATAAGGTTTTAGAGGTTTGCGAGGATCACCGACTATCCCTTAGCCACAAAAAGTGTTTGAAAATGGTGGAAGAAGGAATAGTCTTAGGTCATCATATCTCCTCTGAAGGAATAAAGGTTGATCCCAAGAAAATTGAATTCATTCAACAACTGACCACTCCTGAGACGCAAATAGATGTTAGAAGTTTTCTTAGGCATGTTGGATACTATTGGAGGTTTATAGAAAGCTTCAACAAGATAGCTACCCCTATGTTTTCCCTTCTCTAGAAAGACGTGGAGTTTAATTGGACACCTGAGTGTCAACTATCATTTGAAACAATAAAGAAGAAGCTTGTCTCTGCTCCCATCCTGCGTGGGCGAAATTGGAATATTTCGTTCCATATCTATGTCGATGCTTCAGATGACACAATTGGTACAGTACTGGGGCAAGAAGATGAGAATGAGGGTAAATATTCCATATATTTCATTAGAAAAAACCTGACATCTGCTAAGAGAAACTACACGACAACAAAAAAAGAATCATTGGTTGTGGTACATGCCATTAAAAAGTTCCGCCATTATATTATAGGATATAAAGTTACTGTCTATACAAACCATTCAGTTGTAAAATATTTCATAAATAAACATGTAGTCAATGGACGAATAATGAGGTGGTTACTACTCCTTCAGGAGTTCAATGTAACAATAGTTGACAAGCCAGGGAAATTTAATGTAGTGGCAAACTTTTTGTCTCAAATTAAAAAAGAAGATGGTGACTATGCACCTATGCAAGATGAGTTTCCAGATGAAAATTTGTTTGCTATCTCTACAAAGACCCCTTAGTTCACTGACATTGCCAACTATTTAGCCGCTTCAGAAGTACCACCTGGTTTTACATCAAAACAGAGGAAGCGACTTATTAGAGAAAGTGTCCCATTTAAATGGATTAATGGGATATTATTCCGTTGTGGCCCTAATATGGTCTTGAGGAGATGTGTCAGGGTAGATGAAACTTACAGTATCCTTAGGGCCTGTCACGATGATCCTTCTGGGGGTCATTACTCTGAAAAAAGAACTTCTCATAAAATCTTGGGCGTTGGGTACTATTGGCCTTCAATGCATAAAGACATTAAAAATTATATTCATCGTTATGATGAATGTCAAAGAGTAGGAAGACCAACCGCTTCTGTTGAAATGCCCTTGCAGCCTCAGGTAGTCCTTGAACCATTCAAGAAATGGGGATTGGATTTTATCGGTCCCATAGATCCTTCCTCTCAAGGGAAAGAATACATACTAGTTTGCAGCGATTACCTGACTAAATGGGTAGAAGTTCAGGCCCTACGAGTTGCTAGAGAGGAACAAGTTGTTGACTTCCTCTATAATAAGATTTTTCTCAGGTTTGGAGCTCCCAGAACCATTGTTACAAATCAAGGACCCCAATTCATGTCCAAAGTTCTCCTAGAATTCACGAACCATTTTAAAGTGAGTCATAAGAATTCATCTCTCTATCACCCTCAGAAAAATGGTAAAGTGGAGGTGACTAATAGGGAGTTAGAGAACATATTAACAAAAATAGTTTCTTCAAGGAGAAGAGATTGGGCTAGGAAATTACTTGAAGTTGTTTGGTTGTATAACACAACATGGAAATCCACAACAAGGTTCAACCCCTATGAGCTTGTTTTTGGAAAGAAACCTCTCTTTCCCATTGAGTTTGAACTTCAAACTCTAAGAACAACTATGGAGTTGGGCCTAGATCTGAAATGAGCCCAAGTGGAGTGATTTTTACAGTTAAGTGATTGGATGAGCTTCGTCTAGATTTTGTCCATCAAACTGATTTGGTTCAACAACAAGGAAAGGTTTGGCATGACAATCACATTAAATAAAGAGAGTTCCATAATGGTGACTGGGCCTTGCTATTCGATTCTAGATATAAATATCACCAAGGAAAACTCAGAACTCATTAGTTGGGTCCATATGAAATTTTTGAAGTATTCTCGAATGGCACAGTTTAGGTGAAACCTATTGATGATGATACACAAACTCTCTTGGTAAATGGTCATCGCCTACGTATCTACCATAAACCTGTCAACAAGGAAGAATTTACAAAATTGGTAGAAATGCAAGGAGAAATCCAATGCATTGACTCTGCCAAGGCAGATTCCATCTAAACCTTGCATATTGCATATCAAAAAAAAAACCTAAAAAAGTGTAGTAAAAAGATATGTGTATAAATTTGTTTCAAAGCATTCTTCATTAATTCTTATTTTCGGACTTGGCTAAATTTTATCTTCATTTTGTAGGACTTCTTATAAATCAAAAACAACTTTCAGATCACCTTGCTATGATGCTTCAAAACTTGTTAGTTTGGGTGCCCCAATGCTCTGGAACTTATTTTTGGTCACGATAAAGCTCCAGAACTCATGAATTCGGTTGTGGTGGTGCTCCAGAACTTGTGAGCTTTGATGCCCAGATGCTCTGGAACTTGCATTACAACTCATTGTGTCATATGTTTGTTCCTATAAGAATGGTGATTGGTCAGAAAAAAAAGCTCCAGGAGTTCGAGTTCATTCACATATCCATTTTTCTTCCTTTCGATAGCACCTTTCGACGATGCTCTAAAATCTTCCTTCGATTGTTGCTCTGGTTGCATCTTTCGACGATGCTCTAGAACCTTACCTTCGGTTGCTACTTCAGTTGCATCTTTCAATGATACTCTAGAACCTTACCTTTGATTGCTGCTCCGGTGACATCTTTTGGCGATGCTCTAGAACTTAGTCATATGTTTTGAGCCCGTGCTCATAAACGTGCTCCAGAACTTATCCATTTCCATTTCGCCCACCTTTTTCCATAAAATTTAAATTTCTTCCTGACGCTTTGATTTATCAAACCTATGTACACATGCCTTCTTTTTTTAAGTTGTCACATCGATATCTGCACTCACTATGGTTATTCCGATTTATGCCATCTTGTCATCATAAATAAAAGCCACTATGATAGCCTGTCCTCATTGATGACTTCGTCATTCACAAGCTCCCTCACTCATGTCATAATAAATATGTCGTCACCTCAACCAATACCATTCCATCATCCTGTTAAATCGGCAAAAGTATGTAATCTTCAAGCGATCATAGAATGTAAGTAAATACAAATTTCCGCTTAAAGTAAGTAGTTATTTTTGAATAAGGTGTGATTAATTGGCATGAGTTCTCCTTCCTAATTTAGTAACTTGGGCCACTCATTGATTAACTGCTAGTACGACACTCTTTTTGCACTCCTCCACGCAAACTATCATCATTGCACAATAAAGTTTTAAACAAAGACAAAATAAATAATCATTTTTCGATTATATCTTCAAAACAATTATGTACAAGCTTCTCGCACTGTTGAATTTTTCAGTAGAATCATAGAAAGGAGACATAAAATGGGGGGTGCGAAGAATAAATCAGAGTCGGCTTCAACGGATAAATTACTAGGATTGAGCAACATTTCTAATTTTTTTCAGGACGTGGGATGGTTGGATTTTATCAAAAAGTTTGAGGGATACAATGAGAAGTTGGTGAATGCATTTGCGTCATGGGAAAGAAAACCCTACCCTTAGGATTAATTTGCCTGACTTTTGAGTGAATCTGTTAGCTCCTCCATAGAAAGATATAAAATTGGTTCAGGTTCGTTCAAACACCATGGGTTAATTCAATTAATCTATAAATATCATTTTCGAAAGAAACCTGAAAGTAAGTGGGAAAATTTTCTCTAGAAATTTGAAAAGTCTATACCCAAAAGAGAATTAAAAGAAGGGGAATCCTCTAAACAAATTGCTTCACCTTCAGGAGGAACTTCCCCTAATACCTCAAGAGCTCCTGAAGCCCAAATTCCCACAAACCCTGGTGATCAAGTGCCAGAATCTTTAGCCAAGGAATTGAGAACCCCAGACCAGTCAGGGGATGTTGAAATTATTTATGCAAATGTAGAAATAATTCCCCCTAGGAAGAGGAAAAGAAGATCAACTGTTACTTTCCAGAACACTCCTCCCTTGAGGAGAAGCAAGAGATTGTCCTTTGAGTTTGTAGAAACCCTAATTCAAGATATAGGAAGTGTTTCAAAGAAAAAGGAGTCTAAGAAACAGAAAAATCCAATAGAAACCGTGGATCTTGTTGATGATGTAGAAATGATGAAAACAGGGGAGCAAGTTTATCAGTCTCCAGAAGAAACCCCTGTTGAAGAAATACCTCCTCACATAGAACAAGAGGAAGAAACCCACGTTGAAGAAATACCTCCTCACATAGAACAAGAGGAAGAGACCCTTGCTGAGGAAATATAGGAAGAAGAGAGGAAAAAATCTCCACCTTTTATGGAGGTTGAGGATAATATTTTAGAAAATTTGTCTCCCATTGTAAATAAAGTTATTGAAACAGTTGAAAATGATAGTGTTAATAAGGAGTTAGAAAAGCTAAAATTGGAAATTGATGAGTTAAGAAATCAATTGCAGAAAAATGAAGAACATATTGCATGGCAACAAGAAGAAATAGCAATACAAATTACTGTAATAGGAAAAAGAGATCAGGAGATTCAAAATTTGAAATTACAGATAGAATAAAATGATACATTTATTAATGAATCACGGATACAAATTCAAATATGGAATCAAGAGAATAAGACATATAATGCTAATCTGTCTGATAGGGATAAACAGATTGAAAGTTTGAAAAATAATTTTATGCAGATGTTTCAAGCTTTTGAAGAAGAAAAGAATAGACAAAGTGAAGAACTGGATGTTTCTCTCAATAAAATTATGGAACAGGAACAAGATTTACAAGAAAGCAATGATAAACCAATAATGGAATCAAAGGGAACTCAGACTGAACCAACTGTAATGGAATGGTTCCAAGTCCGAATTCCCTCATTATTAATGAAATGGATGGAAAGATGTTATTTCTTGAAGGATGCTAGAATTGAGAATATCAGATTGAAAAAGGAGTTGGTATTGTTGAAAGAGTCATTTGATAGGGTCTATAGGGAAAAACAAGATGCATGCCAAATAGGATAATTTCTATTAGCATGTAGGAGACCATCAAGGCTATATTCTATGTTTTTAAATGAACAATTGTTAAGATGGAAGTTGTTGAGAGTCTATCATAATCAGCCACATGACCCTGATGATAGAGAGTTTGTTAAAGTGTTTTCAGAATTAACTCCTGAACAACAAGACATTTTATGTGAATTCTTTGTTCACAATTTACTGTTGGAAACATATTCTGATTTCTTTATTAACCTTTTTGTTGGAGAAGTACAATTGAGATATTTGTTATCCACTATGTGTAATCAGGTTCATTGGCGAGAACGCACCAGAGAATACTCTTAGGCAGAAAAAATGCGGGTCTTCAGATGAGATGCCCCAATAGGAAACCTGCAGCTTTCAAAGAAACCTTTTTAGCTGTTAAAGTGGATAAAACAATGAATCAGAGATATGATGACAACCTCCGCCTATGTCACAATCATTTCATAGAACAGGGGCCAAAATTGATTAGTAAGGCTTGGCATGCCTGTGAGGAGAGATACAATCCACTACCAACATACTTGAAGAAAAGAGAAGTGATCTCCCCTCTTAACATCAAATGGTCCTACAAAAGAGAAAATACCTTGGCCAAAATCCTAAAAGAACTCAGAACAGATTGGATAGGGATGAGGTACAGACCTCCCTTGTTGCTTTTCCCATCGCCTGCTTTTCATATTAATACAGATCAGGATAATGGAGTCTTCAACATGTGGAAAAAATGAGTTACTTATCATCAAGGTTTCCTACACACACCTGAAGAGTTCGATAAAGTAGCAGATAATCTATATGATATCAGTGCTAAATATGAAGAATTGAACAGAGAAGCGCAGGGTAACAGCAAAGGGCAGCAGGACCTGCCAAAAATTAGGAAGGGGAGGAAGTGATGAGGTAAAAATAATCTCATCATGATAATATAATAAAACCCTTCCTCATATATGTAAAATGCTTATACTCTGCCAATTAATTAAACTTTAGGCATAATAATTGCTTATCTTTTGAGAAAAATAGTACAAACTTTATTTCTTGTGATTTATTGAAATATATTGCCAATGCGGATTTAATGAGTAGTTTTAAGTGTTTTGTAGGATAATAATTGGTCATCATACAACAGCCAGAGCGTTCAACCAGCACGAGATCTAGAACAAATCAAAGACATGCGCTGGGAACATACTCCAAAACTTTAGGATGATGGACCGAAATCATAATTTCTTTTAGTTAAATTTTTGTTAATGTTTAAAGACTTCATGGCTCAACTTGAGCCTCTTTAATATCTATGTAATGGGAATTTAAAGACATAAAGTTTGTTTACAATCTATTACAGACTTTTGCAATGGTAATCTAAGCCATCTGAAATATAGGATTTAGTTAGAAGTTTTCTATAAATATGTAATCTCTAGAAGCAAAAGACAATGAATAATAGTATTGTTATGTTGTTGTCATGTTTTCTAAATATATATGAATAAAGAGACTATTGCATATCAATCTCGGAGTTGTTGGAATTATGGAAGGAAATTACTTTTAATGAAAGAGCTTTCGAATATACTGTGCATGTGACCTGAGAATGAACCTAGGAACCTGTGAGTTGGCCACTCGAAGGAGGATAGATTAAATAGATGAGTACTTTCCTTTTTGTCATTTTTATTGCATGAATAATAATTATGAGTGTAGTCATTTGTCTATGTTAATTTTGTAGAAAGTCATTAAGACTATCGTCTTAGAGTCTGAAGTTCTGGAGAACTCACTGTCTTTCATTTCCGTAGTTACTTACTGTTAACTGTTAGAATTGTTACAATTATTAATCAAATGTTTCATGGATTGTTTACAAGTTTTTCTACTTCTGTAGTTTACATGCTCCTTAATTTAGTCATTTTTGTCCTTTCTAGTTTAGTTGTCATATTTTCTAGATTAATTATCTTTTTCTTTCTAGTTTAAATACTTTCCAGTTTTCTTTAGATAAATTATTTTCCAGTTAACTAGTTAAACGGCCTTAGGTTAAAATTAATTTTAGTTGCTCCAAAAAATTAGAAAATCTAAGAGAGTTAGTCAAGTCGCCTTTTATTGCAAACATCCTTGGACACTGCTCGGTCGACATATTGAAGTTTTATCTTCTAAAGTAATGGGACCTAATGATAGCCTATCACTAATGACAACATAATGAAACAAATCAAAGCATCGACACAACTTCTCAACCATCACCAATCATTAATGACAACACAAACATAATCCTGCAACAATATCCCCCAAGCTTGTTGATATCAATGACAACACCAACTACTCATACTTGCAGCAATCTCCCCCTTTGTAATTAATGGTAACACATGATGTGAAAAGCCATCAACAACAAGCATAGAAACTCTAATAATTAACATAATACTCCATATCAACTCTTTCACTTTATTTCTCCCCCTCACATCATACTCTCCTTTTCCACATTGATCTCTCCCCTTTTTACAACTGAACATTTTTTCACATATTTTTCTCCCCCTTTAACATCAATGGCAAAGGACAACACAGTTTCACCCCCTTTGACATCACACATACATAATTTCTCTCTTTATTGCTCTGCATACTCCCCCTTATGATCCCACAATAAACTTTACCAACTAGCAACCACTACACATATTATTTGACATAGGTGACAAAGAACAAAACCAACCTGCACCAATGCTAACTCCCCCTGACTACAACAAACAACAATGAACTACATACTCCCCTTGAGAGGTAGCCTCCAACATTAGTCCAGAATAAAGAATAAATCTTGAAATCCACTAGACTGATGCATATCCTTATGCGTCTAGTTCAAAAAATGAGGGGTAATAACCCCTAACTTCTCCCAGAGATACTCAAAAGTATCATTACGAAGAGCCTTAGTGAATATATGATTAACCTGATCCTTTGTAGGCTCATACTCAAGATTCACTTCATTCTCTGCAACCTTCTCTCTCAAAAAGTGATATTGAATTGAGATATGTTTTTTCCTTGAGTGCATCACTAGACTTTTTGAAATGTTAATGGCACTTGAATTTTCATAGAGGATAGATATTGGTTCATCATATACAACTCTAATATCCTTCAAGGTTTACCTCATCTACAACACCTATGTGCAACAAGATGTTGTTGCAATGTATTTTTCCTTTGTAGTCGATAAAGACATTGAGTCTTTCTTCTTGCTTATCCAAGACACCAATCTTCATCCAAGAAAGAATGCATCACCACTTGTACTTTTCCTAACATCCACACAACTTTCCCAATCAACATCTATATAAGTACTCAAATAAAAATCAATATCCTTTGGATACCACAAGCCATGTTACAAAGTGCCCTTCAAGTATCTAAATATCCTATTTACTGTTGCACATTGTGACTATTTAGGATCTTATTGAAATCTAGCCACAAGACAAACCGTATGCATGATATTCGGTCTAGTAGAAGTTAGATATAGCAATCCTCCAATCATTGATCTATATTTGCTCTAATCAATATTAGGAGATTCATCATTCTTACTTAGCTTGAAACCAGGAACCATAGGAGTACATATCAATTTAGAATCTTTCATTCCAAATTTCTTTAACATTTCTTTGACAGACTTTGATTGTGAAACGAATATACCTTTTTTTGTTTGATTGATTTGCAGCCCAAGGAAGAAATTCATCTCCCCAAATATAGAAATCTCAAATTCTTTTTGCATCTCTTCTACAAATCTCTTACACATAGCTTCATTTCCTCCAAAAAATATATCATCAACATACACAAACACGATCAAGATTTGATCTTTTTCAACTTTGAAATAAATATTATTATCTACAATACCTTTATTGAACCCTTGTTGTATCAAGTACTTATCCAGCCTTTTATACCAAGCTCTAGGACCTTGCTTTAATCCATATAGTGCCTTTTTCAATCTGTAGACCATATCTAATTTGTTTGATAACTAAATCTTTCTAGTTGTTCAATGTATACCTCTTCTTCCAATTCACCATTCAAGAAAGCAAACTTCACATCCATCTGATATACTTTGAAATCTTTGTATGTTGCAAAATCCAAAAACATCCTAATAACTTCCATTCTTGCCACTAGAGCAAAAGTCTCCTCAAAATCTATTCCTTCTAGTTGTGAGTAGCCCTTACACACAAGCCTTGCCTTGTTTCTTACCACTTCTCCATTCTCATTTAGTTTTTTCTAGAATACCCACTTAGTTCCAATCAAATTCTTGTTTGCTAGTCTTGGGACAAGTTCCCAAGTCTGACTCTTCTCAATCTACATTAGTTCTTCTTCCATAGCTTTGTTTCAATATTCATCCTTGTATGCTTCAATCACTATTTTAGGTTCAACTTTAGAGATTAAACATAGATTCACCTATTCTTTAGCCATAACAACTTTTCTTCTTGTCAACACACCCTTGATTTTATCATCAATGATCTAATATTTGGAATGATTCTTCTTCACATACTTAGGGATCTTAGGGATTCTTTCCATAGATTCTTCCTCTTCAATCTAAACTTATTTTTCCTTATCTTCATCTTTGTCATTTTCTTTTCAAGAGGACTCATTTGATTCATATCCATCTATCACCACATAATTCTTTTGCAAGTCTTCATCCACTTTGACATTTTCACTTTCAATAATCTTCTTCAATCTCTTATTGTATCACCGGTAAGCTTCCCTTCTTGTAGAATATCTAAGGAAGATACCCTCATCAGATCTTGTATCAAACTTTCCTTCTTATAGAGAGTCTTTGCACTATTTACTCTTGCTTGAAATCTGTTAAGAATGTAGACAACATTATGAATTGCTTCTCTCTAGTAAAATTTTGGTAGGGTTTTCCTCTTTCATCATTGTTCTTGCAACTTCTTGAATAGTCCTATACTTTCTTTCAACCACTCCATTCTTTTGAGGAGTCCTAGGGGTAGATAAATACCTCTTTATCCCATGATTCTCATAAAAACTGTTAAACTCATTGGAATTGAACTCTCCACCTTTGTCAGACCCCAAACACTTGATTTTCATATCCATTTCATTCTCAACCATAACTTTGAATGCTTTAAACTTATCTAGAGCTTCTAATTTTTCTTTGAGAAAAGTAACCCATATCATTCTAGAATAATCATCAATCAATGGCATGAAATACTTGTCACCTTGAAGACTTCTTACTTTGGTATGACCATAAAGGTCTATATGCACTAGTTCCAATAGTCTAGTAATAGATTGGTCTTTGACTTTGAAAATTCTTCTTGCTTACTTCCCAATTTGACATTCCTTATAGACAACATTAATGGGCTTTGTAATCCTTGGCAGATCTCTCACAACTTGAACTAAGCAGATCCTTACCAGGCAATCAAAATTAATATGGCACATCCTTTTATGCCATAGCTATATTTTATTAATCTGAGTCATAAAGCAATGACCATCAGCACCTGTAAGCTGATAAACATTTGTATCTATCCTTCCAGCAGCAACCATAGTTTTGGATCTTTTTTCTGATCTCACATCCATCATCTTGAAACATAGGATTATATCCTTTACTACTCATTTTTCCAACATTCAAGAGGTTATGTCTCAAGCCTTTAATATAAAGAACATTATTTATATTATGCTTGTCATCAAAACTAATTGAACCTTTTCCACATATCTTAGCATATGTATCATCACCAAACTTGACTAGACCTCCTTTATATTTCTCAAGTTTAACAAACTTACTTTTTTCTTTGGTCATATGATTTGAGCATCCGTTGTCAATAATCTAGTAGTTCTTCTCATTTCTAGCATGAAGAGCAGTCACCATAGCATTATGACTTATTTTCAGAGCACTTTCCTTCACACATCTCTCAAAGTTAGCTTAATTAGTTTCATCTTTAATAGCCATGAAGAAGAATTCACTATCTTCATCATCCCCATAGTTAGATTCATCATCAGATATACTGGCATCTTCTCTAACATAATAAATTTTCTTAATTGCTTTACCTTTTTTTTCTTTATCTTTGTCATTCAAATCTTTTTTTGGACATCTTGAAGCATAATGACCTATCTTACCACAATTGAAACATTTGAAAGGCAGCTTACCTGTGTATTTACCAATACCCTTTTTCATTTTCCTCACAAAGTTTGCTTCAACATCATTAAGATCCTCCTGACCTGATTCCTCGGTTTTTTATGATTTTCCAACCTTAAAAATAGTCTCAACTTTGCATTACTTGTACCAAATTCTCTCATTTCAAAAGTAGATAAAGCACCACACAATTGATCTCTAGAGTATTTGTAATCCTTGGCAGATCCTTACCAGGAAATCAAAATTAATATGGCACATCCTTTTATGCCATAGCTAGCTTTTATTAATCTGAGTCATAAAGCAGTGACCATCAGCACCTGTAAGCTGATAAACATTTCTATCTATCCTTCCAGTAGAAACCATAGTTTTGGAGCTTTTTTCTGATCTCACATCCATCATCTTGAAACATAAGATTATATCCTTTTCTACGCATTTTTCCAACATTCAAGAGGTTATGTCTCAAGCCCTTAATATAAAGAACATTATTTATATTATGCTTGTCATCAAAACTAATTGAACCTTTTCCACATATCTTAGCATATGTATCATCACCAAACTTGACTAGACCTCCTCTATATTTCTCAAGTTTAACAAACTTGCTTTTGTCTTCGGTCATATGATTTGAGCATCTGTTGTCAATAATCCATTAGTTCTTCTCATTTCTAGCATGAAGAGTAGTCACCATAGCATTGTGACTTGTTTTTAGAGCACTTTCCTTCACAAATCTCTCGGAGTTAGCATAATTAGTTTCAGCTTTGATAGCCATGAAGAAGAATTCACTATCTTCATCATCCCCATAGTTAGATTCATCATCAGATATACTAGCATCTTCTCTAACATAATAAATTTTCTTAATTGCTTTACCTTTGTTTTTTTTATCTTTGTCATTCAAATCTTTGTTTGGACATCTTGAAGCATAATGACCTATCTTATCACAATTGAAACATTTGAAAGGCAACTTACCTATGTATTTACCAATACCCTTTTTCATTTTCCTCACAAAGTTTGCTTCAACATCATCAAGATCCTCCTGACCTGATTCCTTGGTCTTTTATGATTTTCCAACCTTAAAAATAGTCTCAACTTTGCATTACTTGTACCAAATTCTCTCATTTCAAAAGTAGATAAAGCACCATACAATTGATCTCTAGAGTATTTGTAATCCTTGGCAGATCTCTCACAACTTGAACTAAGCAGATCCTTACTAGGAAATCAAAATTAATATGGCACATCCTTTTATGCCATAGCTAGCTTTTATTAATCTGAGTCATAAAGTAGTGACCATCAGCACCTGTAAGCTAATAAACATTTCTATCTATCCTTCCAACAACAACCATAGTTTTGGATCTTTGTTCTGATCTCACATCCATCATCTTGAAACATAAGATTATATCCTTTGCTACGCATTTTTCCAACATTCAAGAGGTTATGTCTCAAGCCCTTAATATAAAGAACATTATTTATATTATGCTTGTCATCAAAACTAATTGAACCTTTTCCACATATCTTAGCATATGTATCGTCACCAAACTTGACTAGACCTCCTTTATATTTCTCAAGTTTAACAAACTTACTTTTGTCTTCAGTCATATGATTTGAGCATCCGTTGTCAATAATCCAGTAGTTAAAAGAGCATACCTTTCTTTACCATTGTTCTCTTATAGGCCTTGATCTCATCATCATTCTTCAGACCACCAGTAGGCATAGTATATCTAGTCTCAACAGACTTCCAAACTCCAAATCCAAGAGATACCAGGAAACCTTCCATCCTTGCCTTCCAGAAACCATAGTTTGATCCATCAAACAAAGGAGCATCTCTCTTGTGTGTCATCCCAAATCTACCTCAAGCAATTCAGCTTTCTTCTAAGGAACCTTACTTTGATACCAATTATTGAATTCACACAAGAAAATTGAGAGGGGGGTGAATGAGTTATATTAAAACTTCAAAACCCTCATAAACATGTAGATGCACATCAACTAAATTAATCCTTAATCTGTTAGAATAGAACGTCAGATTTGTGTGGAAAACCCAAGAAGGGAAAAACCACGGTGATGATTAGCTCAGAATATAAAGTAATTGCAACACCGAATACAATAGGCACACTACCCAAAAGAAAGGACTCACTACTAGATTACAAAAAATAAAATGAAGAGTGTTAATAGTGAGAAATCTATCTCAATGAAACATAAAAGATCCACTACAACATCACCAACACATTCACAATCTCTTTGAAGACTGTAGACATCTTATGCTCACTACTTCTAGTGGTCTAACTCATTAAGCTTGCATTGCACTTCACAACTCTATAATTTGCATCACACACTTCATGACTCAATTCTCCATCAACTCATCACTTATTTATACCTTCTTTAACCTTGAAAACATTCTCCAAGGTTGGCTATGCACCTCAACCATGCAAATTCAAATTAGGTTGACACAAAATTTCCATGGTGGAAAGGAATGAAAGCGAACCACACCACATCTTAACTCAGACCCAAATCATACATATACGCCACACCATGCTTCAACAATTGCCAAATAAAATCCACAATTAGTGTAAACACCCACGTTCAACCAAACCAATGTAAAAACCATTAACATTACGTACATGCTTCGTCAAATCCAAAGATGACTCATGAATCACACACAACACTTGAAAACAATCTAGAATATTCCACAAACACCCTAAAATAAAATAAATTCCTTTGTAAAAACTTCACCTAAAGAATGCACACACCTAGTACACTCAAACAACCTTACATACATTGTAACTCAAGAAATCATCTTGCGGAGAACCGACCCACGAACAACTTCAACTAAAGATAGATATGAACCTCATCGAAACACTTCTAGAACCACAAGACCAAAATCAAACTGAGGAGAAATGTGAAGCAACATCATTTCTCCTAGACACCATTGAAACATAGTTCACACACTAGTGAACACAACTTCTTTTGCACAACGATCCAAACCAAGAAATTTTGGATATGGAACCTCTGAACACCTTTGACCAACATATTTGAACCACACAAGCAGATCTTCAACATAAAAGAAATGTGGAGCAAAACCAAAACACCGCATTTTCTCAAAATCACTTGGAAACCAAGCACCAGAAACATATACTCATCATCTTTAGCACTTCCTCATTACCACTATACCAACTACAATTCAAATACACATCCATAGAAGTTTATCAAAGAAACACTAGAGGTTGACACCAATAGCACTTACTAATGACAACATAATGAAACTAATCAAAGTGTCAACACAACTTCTCAACCATCACTAGTCATTAATGACAACACAAACATAAGCCTGCAATAATCTCCCCTAAGCTTGTTGACATTGATGACAACACTAACTACTCATACTTGCATCAGACACATGGCACATGCATTCATAATTTTCCCAAGTGTTCTACATGTGTCACATCTCTTGGATAATGAGTTAGTCTTTATATTCCACCTTCCTACTTCCCCCTTGTCCTACACATACAAGCAGAGATTGTTGTACATTCACACATTTTATGATAGTTTCTTGGATAATTTGTTGTTCTTGATCCTTTTGTGGAAGTTCTTAAATTTTGTCTTCATATTTATTGCTCCAACATGGTGTCAGAGTGTTGAATTGCAAGTTCCTTCCCAATATTTGGTGATTCAAGCACTAAGACCTATCAAAGAAGTATCACAAAGCCAAATGAACATTGTCGTTGAGTTTGAAAGGTTCAATAAATGAAAGATTTTTTTTGTTTGACAAAAATCACTAGCTTTTAATTTTTTCATTTTTTTGGTGCACAACATCCTTTTGTATAGTATAAATTCCATACAATTCCATATGGAACTATATAATTTCAAACTATACATATTAGTTGTAAAATTCAAAAAAAAAAATTGTAGAGGGCAATCTTGGCCCCTGCTAATTTCTTCATTTTGGTTTAAGATATTGTTGAAATTTATATTTTTTGGCTAAATTAGCCTATTTGAAGGACTTTTTCCATAATATTTTACAAGTTCTTTGTGGTCTCTATCAACCACTACTTACCTTGTATTCGATTACATACCATTTTGTGGGTGATTTTTTTGTGGTCGATTGTTTGCAATTTTGGTGACTTCTATTTGGCCAAGATTTGTTCTTTGTTGAGAAATTCATCTTTGGCACTACAAATCTTTGTAGACAACATACATCACTTGAAATTTTATCACTCATTCCATGATATGGATATATTTTTTCCTTAGTCAAAATTGTGGCTTCCCAAGCGCAACCATTGCCCACTTGGCATTCAATTCTTTATTTGTTATTTATCAAATATTTTAAATAGAAAAACCTAGTTTTGTGTGGCCTTAATATGCGCCATCTCCAAAATATTATACATGAAGAGAAAAATTAGAAACATAAGCCCCAAGACATAAACCTACCACTAGATATATGTGTGTATCCATTATGGCCTCCAGAGCCTTATAATGTTTTAGACATGGGATCACAAATCCATGAGACTTATTGAATCTCTCCAAAAGAAAAGCAGATAGCTTTCTTCCTCTTCACAACAATAAAGTCAACTAATTTAATTTCATACCTTTCCATAGGCAATGAATAGCCAAAAATTTATAAAAGGTTGAATTTCTTCCAATGACCTCCACCGCACCTACAATTGATGGTGACACTCTCATGACATCTAATCAGACTTGCATGTTTTCATAAAAGTTCTAGACAAGTGTCACAAACTTGTGGGAGTTGTTGGACCCTAAAAATTCTTGGTCTTATCATTGGAATGGAAGGATTTACTAATCCACTCACCCAAACTTTATGTTAGCATTTTTTATGCTACAAAAATTATAAACTTATATTCAAAGAGGATTTAATGTTCTTTTTGACATAACTTGCAAATGAGGGGGTATTTTTACAAAATTTGTAGTTGATAGGAATCTCGTTAAGTCGTTGACATAGTGGTGACACTCAATTCTAAAAAAATATACTTCTAAAGCTATTTTTTCCTCTAAAAATTATTTCTTTGTACAAATTTTGATGGGGCATAAATTTCACCCTAGTAATAAAATCTAACATTTTTTTAAAAAATTATCACAATTTTGCAAGGATTTCAGATTTATAATCAAAATAAAGTTTTGATAGCCTATTTTTTGTTTGAGTTATAAACAAACGATGTGACATCCATACTTGTATATATTTGTCTTGCATCTTTTTGGGGGTCAAAATTAAGATTTAATCCAATTTTGGGTGGTTTGTAAGGCACAATTCAAGTGCCTCTTTGTGTGTGCATAATGGATCCAAAAAATGGTTTGTTAACTCGACATAATTTTTACACATGGAAATTTAAATTACAACAACGTCTTCAATCTAATAGATTACAACAAATGGTAAATAAACAATAAATGTGATTTACAAGGGATTTTGAATAGTTTACTTATCGAACTTTGGAAGATTTTTTTCGAAGCAACTAAAACAGTTTAGGGAGGTGATGATATTCAAGGGGGCACCAGTGTTGTAGGCTCATGACCTATAGTAGGTTATGGTCTACATGTTATTTATCACCTCTTGCATGTGTGTGGGGAGTTTGAATGAAGTACGGGGGTGCTTTTTTGAGTGGGGTGGGGTCTTTTGTGCATGGGGGGGTTTAATTTTGTTAATCATATTTCTCTTGGGGATTTTCTATTGTTTGTTTCTTGCAGGGTTCTTGGGCTTCAAGGAGGTATAAGATGGTTTCTTTTGGTTCCATTTTTCCTGTTCATGACTTTAGGTCAAGAAATTAGTTTTAAACCCGTTATGGATTTTAGAGCATCACTGTGTGTAGATTCTTCATCTTCTTCATAGTTTGTTGCTGAGAAGAACTTCTCATATAAGGATTTGGGGGTGGAGGGGATGGTTCCATCTGGAGGTCCTCGTATCCAAAAAATCAATGGATGTTTGGAGAGGTTCCAAGATAAACCAATTTTGGCGATTCAACCTAAGTCCATTGTGAATTATGTTGAATATTATTCGAATAGTGCTTTATTATGTAAGTTCATGGGGATGCGAGTCTCTATTCCCTTTTTGGAGACTTGGGCCAGAAAGACATGGAACCTTGAGGGAAAATGGAGGTAATGTTGTTGGCCAATATTTTTTATGGTCATTTTTAATTGCATGGCTGGTTGTAATAGAGTTTTTGAGGGAGGCCCTTATTTTCATGAACAGATTGGCTTGTTTAGCAAACCATCGCATATGGGATTTAACCCTTATGATGATATTTTGAATCGAGTTCCTATCTGGGTGCATCTCCCTAGGTTCTTGGTTGAATTTTGGTAGAATGGTATACTACATATGATTGCTCTATTGCTTAGGAAACCAATAGGCCCTTCTCAAGAAACACGAGATAAGAAGGTAATGAATTTTGCATGTATCTGTGTTGAAATAGATTTGAGCAATCCTATTCCAGATTCTTTGGAAATTTGTGTGGGTTCTTCCTCTTAGGTGCACCAACTGGACTATGAGACTCTCCCCTTTCGCTATCGGTTGTGTCATGAGTATGGTCATTTGCATAAGAGATGTCTTAGGAACCACTCTTTACAGCCCCATTTAAACCAGTCACCTCGTAACCCTCCAAAGATGGACAAGGGTAAGGCTCCTATTTTTCAGTGAAGTGGTTGATAAAGAAGGTTTCATTCTCATCAAGCCCTGTAACAATAATTGTGGTCAAAAAATAACTTTCAAGGATAGACAGGAGGAGGAAGTTTTTAATCATTTTGATGTTTTAGACGATCTTAGCCAGCAGGAGGTGAACCCTAGTATGATGCTTCTAGGATAGGGGGTTCTAGAGGAGGTTCAGGAGGGTGCTAAGTCAGTTGATCTTCAAAACTTGCAAGAGGAAGGCATGTCACTCACTCAAATGGATATGGATCTAAGCATTATGGTTTTGGCTGGTCCTTTCGTGGTTGGTGCTATGAAAAGGATTGAGATTGAGAATGCATCCCCTTTGGAGAAGATGACATCTGTCAAAGAAATATAAAGTAAGGGGTTAATGAGAAACCCCTCAAGGCTGGGAGGAAAAAGGATTTGGAGAAGATTAAGATGATGGGTGAAACATTCATTGAGTTGGGGTATGTAAAAATTCATGATTCCCACTTTTCCACCTCTCAAAGATGATTATTCTCTCTTAGAATGTGAGGGGCCTGAACAACTACCCTAGACAAAAAAAATTTCATGACTTGGTGTAAAGGCATTCACCTGATATGTTGTTTCTTCAAGAAACTGAACTTTTTGTGGAGAGTATGAGTATTTTAGTGCCCAAAATTTGGTGGCAGGGTCAAGGTCAGTATATTGGTGCATAGGGTAATGTTGGGGGTGTGGCCTACTTATTGAACCCATTGAAGATTCATCCTCTTCGATGGATTTCTAGCAGGTTTTCTATTATTTTGGTTGTTGTGATTCCAGAGTCTGGAGAGTATTCTTTTATCCAACATCTATGCCCCAACTGACATGCTTGGTAAGCAATGTCTTTAGTCTCACATTCGATTTATTTGAAGTATTGCTCCTCTTTATCCTTGGGTTGTTGTTGGTGATTTTAATGCTATTACTGAGGTGGAGTAAAAGAAGGGTAGAATGTTGAGGCTAGAGTTGTCTACCTTTCTTCTTAGAGAGAATATTTATTCCTTAAATTTGCTTGAAATAAAACCTGGAAATGATCAATTTACTTGGAACAATAGGAGGTGTGGTAAGGACTATATTGTTGATAGGCTTGATAGATTTCTAGTTTCTTATATCTGGATAGGTGGATCTTGGTCTTCTAGCTTAGAGATTCTAGATTGGAGGGGCTCTAACCATTGGCCAATCAAGCTTCTTACTTCTTTGGCTAATGTTGCTCGTGATCCATCTTTCAAGTTCCAACTTATGTGGTTGTGGGACCCTTCTCTTCAGGACCATATGGATGAGTGATGGTATTGAGGTAAACCTACTTTTGGCACAACTATATACTCTTTTTTCAAGCAACTACAATTTGTGAAGTATCAGCTCAAAAGGTGGAATAGGTAGTGTTTTGGCAACATCTTTCATGCTAAAGTTGCTACTCAGGCTAGTTTGGATGTCATTACCTATGTAATTAGGGAGCATGGCCTATCAAAGGAATCTCTATTGGAGGATTTGAAGGCTTTAAGAAATCTAGAGGATTGTGAGTTGCATGAGGAGATTTATTGGAAATAGAAGGCACAGGTTGTGTGGTTGCAGGAAGGGGATAGAAACACTGATTTTTTCTTTAACTTTGTGAAGGCCAGGAGACATGGTAATTCTCTCTCTCTTCTTGTGAATTCTAGGTGTGATAATTTGACCTCTCGTAGGGATATCTCCAATGAGGCTTCTCAATACTTTTCATCTCTACTCAAGGAGGACTCCCCTAATGTGGAGGATAAAAATCACATTCTTGCATGTTTTCCTTCTTTGGTCTCTATGGAAATAAATGAGAACCTTATGAGTCTTATCTCTCTAGAAGAATTGGAGGCTATCATATTTTAGATGAAGAAAATAAAGGCACCAGGACCTGATGGGTTTTTGATTGAGTTCTTTTAGGAATTTTGTGAAATCATCAATTTTGACTTATTAGAGGTGGTGTGTGAATCATAGGGGAATAAATAATTTTTTAAGTCATTGAAATCTACTTTTCATGCCCTTATTCCTAAGTGTGATGGGGCAGATAGGATGAGTTTGTTCAAGCAGATAGCTCTATGTAATGTGGTTTATAAGATTATATCCAAGTTGATTGCTAAAAGATTGAAGTTGTGG
Organism: Sequoiadendron giganteum; assembly: GCA_007115665.2. Lineage (NCBI taxonomy): Eukaryota > Viridiplantae > Streptophyta > Pinopsida > Cupressales > Cupressaceae > Sequoiadendron > Sequoiadendron giganteum. The sequence continues at coordinate 723,197,028 of CM021100.1, forward strand.
ATTAGCAAGCTGGTCTTTAAGGAATAGGGAGGCTTTGTGGTTGATAGGAAAATCTTGGATGGTGTGGTGATTACTATTGAAACTATCCATTATATGGTATCCTCTAAGGAGAAAGCTATGTTTATAAAACTAGATATGTCAAAAGCTTATGATAAGGTCAAATGGTCCTTTCTATAGAAAGTGCTTGGGGATTTTGGTTTTTCCAAGGAGTGGGTTACATGGGTAATGAGTTGTATTACATCCCCTTCCTTTTTTGTGTTGGTTAATGGGGAGCCTTCCCCCTTGTTCAGGGCTTTTAGAGGTCTTCGTCAAGGAGATCCTCTATCTTTGTACCTGTTTATTCTCCTAGCTGAAGGTCTAGGGAGAGCCATTAAGAGCCATGTTAATCAAGGTTGATCCAAGGGTGGATTGGGGTATTGGCCTTCCTCCTCAGTCGCACCTACAATTTGTAAATGATATTATTTTGATGGGTTTGCCCAATATCAAGGAGGCTACTAAATTCCACAAGGTTTTGGATGTTTACCTTGTAGCCTTTGGACAACAAATCAATGGAGGTAAATCATATATCTTCTTCTTTAACACTCTTGTGCCTATTCAACGTCGGATATCCCGTATCCTCAAGTTTAAGATTGGGAAGTTGCCTTTGATTTATCTTGGTATTCCTCTTTCCATGGTTCCCTTGCCTAGGGGCTCCTGGTAGAATATTCTAGACAAGTTTTATGTGAATGTGAACCATTGGACTCACTGGTTGTTATCCTTTATGAGTCAGGTGTTGCTTTTAAAGTTAGTGGTGCAGGCTCTTCCCAATTACAAGTGTATGTTACAAATTGCTCCTTCAAGTTTTATTAGGTAATTGGACTCTCTCGCAAGGAAATTTATTTGGGCTAGAATCTTGGCATCCTCAAAGTGGAGTCTTATGAATTGGGAGACATTTGTAGACCAAAAAAACATGGTGGTCTTGGGTTGTGGTAGGCTAGACTTTCTAGATTGGCTTTATCTGCCAAGATTTACTAGAGATGGTACACTAAACAAAACCAAGTTTGGGCTAGGATTATTTCTAACAAGTATCTGAAGGGAGTGGTTAAGGAGGAGGTTCCTCAATTTCCACTCTCATGTAAGGGATTTGTGATTAGGGGAACTCTTAAGAAAGGAGCTAAGTTGATCAAGGATGGTTTGTTTTGGATTTACAACAGGGGGTCTAATGCTCTCTTTTGGTTTGACCCTTGGGATGGATTCTCCTCTATCATGACCAGGTATCCTCATTTGTAGGATCTTTACTATTGTTTCCTAGAGGTTGGTTGGTCTCGGTTGAGGATTTCAAATCTAATCATCCTTGTGATTTGGTGGAATTATCTAGATGGAAGGACCCTAGTGAGTGGTTGGTTAGGGATTTGGAAGAGGATCATGTTGAGTTAAGTAATATACATGCAAGTAGATATTGAAGTTCTATAAGGGAGAAGGATATTTTGGCTTGGAGCCCCGATCCTAAGGGGGTCTATATGGTGGCTAGTGGCTATCAAGAGCTAATGTATCAGAAGTATGGGGGGTTGGAAGTCTCTTGGTGGAAAAAAATTGGAATAAGTTCTCTTGGACCAAGTGTAACTTCTTTGTTTGGATACTTTCCTAGCATAGATGTTTTAGTTGGGATAATCTTCGCAAGTGTGGTTTCTAGGATCCTTTTGGTTTATGCCCTTTATGGTTGCTTTAAGGAGGATTCAACCCACTTATTCTTTCAATGCCCTTTTTCGTTGCATATCTAGCACTTTTGGTGGGGTATTTGGAGATAGCCCTGTGTTCATGCTTCTTTGATTTATTTCTGGAATAGTTTGGGGAGGCCCCCGAAAAATGCTTCTTTCCTCTAGATCATTTAGATTATTGGTCCCACTTTTATCCTTTCTTAGATTTGGCTTGAGAGGAATCGTAGGATTTTTTGAGGTAGCAATTTGATGATTCAATAGGTTTGGCAAAGGGTTGTTAACATGATACAAGAGACTGTGGAAGCTAAGTGTGAAGTGTCTTATCCTTTGGAAAGGGGAGATGAGGAGATTGTTAATAGTTTGGGCTTGCATGGCCCAACGCTTGCCTCTTTCTATGTTGGAAGGGGGCTTCAGGGCAAAGAGAAGGTTCAAAGAGATGGGGGATGGTCCCCTCCTTCAGGGGACATTTAAAAAATCAATATTGATGGATCTTCAAGGAGTAATCCTAGGATTGGTGGTATTGGACGAGACAATTTTGGCAGAGACATTTTCTTCTTTTCTATTCATAAGGGGCAACAATCCAATAACCTCATGGATTTTTTAGCAATTTTGGTAGCTATTGAGAGAGCCTATGCTCTCAAGTGGAGCAAGGTTATCTATGAGTCTAATTCTCAAATCATGGTCAATTTTTTGAATATGCAAAATTTGGATTGGGTTAATTGGAAATTGGCTTATGTTTTCAGGTGTATTTTGTGTCTAAGTTCCACGTTGGAGTCAGTTTCTTTCATTCATATTCCTTAAGAGTGGAACAGGGTTGCTGATTGTTTGGCCAAATGGGCTTTGGAGCAGAATGATGTCTGAAAGGTGGAAGGATGGGAGTAGTTATCCCATAATTATTCCCAAGATCTTGAGAGTCTCATCTTGGAAGATATGGGTGGTTAATGTATTTTGGTTGTTGGACTTGTTTTTTTTCTTTTCCTAGTATTTCTTTGGGTTCTGTGGTTCTTGGTTTTCTCTCACGGTGTCTGTTTTAGACCCTGATTGCTCTACACTATTGACTTTCTAGAGGCAATAAAATTTTACCCTCTTTATTCAATAAAATATTCTTCTTATCAAAACAAGTTAAATGAGGCAATGGGAATAATTGGTCTCCATGTATACAATAATTGACAATTTCACATTGTTAATTGTATAAATCCTAAGAAAATGTGCTACAAGTTTAATGATTTATTTGGTACATGTCATGTGAAATTGCACCCTACTGAACAAAGGCTCGACATTTCAATGACACAATAAAAATGACCTCAAGGTGTGGTACCTTGCAAAATGAGGTCAAGTCTCTGGAGAAGGTTGAATTCCTCTCTAAACTAAGTGTAGTAGGACCTGTCCAACCCAGTATATGAATTTTTATAACTAGTACTATTGTACCAGATCATAGAGGGAAATGGAGATAAATAATGCATAAAATGAGAAATTGAGGTGATACACCAAGGTTAGAACTTATTTCTTCTTGCTTGAAACAACATAATATATCAATGAAAATAACCAAATGACTTGCATAATTCTCTATTTTATCAATTTCCAGGGGTAACATGGAGGCTAAGGTTTACAAGATGTTGAAAGGAAAGGAATGTACAAAAAAAAAACTATAACTAATTTTACCATAACTTGCAAGTATAGAAGATAACAAAACAAAATTCAAACATGAAGGCAAAGAGGTTTACATAATATATCCAATAAGAGAAGAGGTAAAATAAAATTTATTCATTAATATGGAGGCATAAAGCCGATTTTATAGTTGTGGAATGTAAGTATTGCATAATTTTTCTAGAGAAAATCCATGGAAGAACCCTTCCAATGATCACAAAAGTCCCTTTTATACATTTACGGGTCACCAGAAGACAAAGCATGTGATTGGGTAGAAAACCTTAGTTGAAACTCTTTACAAATTAGGTAAAGACATTTGGACCTCAAATCCCAAGTTTAAATCTTGTCATAATGGCCCTAACACCATAACCATGTCTCTTCATTCATGATTATGTGGATGAAGAGCAAAAAATCCCACAAAATCCACATCCAAATTGTGGTTAGGAATGGCCTTTTGACATAAAGGTATTATGAACAACTAATGAGGTGTGGGTGTCATTTTTCCCACTTAGAATTGGTAGAATGAATTTAAAAAATTTCTTGTGACCTCAAGAATTAGATCCGGTAGTTGGAGAAATAATTGTAACATTACTAATTGTTTCTCACAAAACAAGAGCACTCAACTATCTGTTACTCAAGTTTGAATATGGGTTGTAGATTTTTTAATGTCACGACATAGTGGAAAATCAACACATTCTCAATTATACCACATAAGTAATTTGAAAAGCCTTTGGTAAAAATGTAGTGCATCAAAACTATGTGATAAAATGAGAAATGGATGTGTGTCTCCTTGCCTCAGCTACCAAGGTATCAACGTGTTAAAGAAGAATATTCTATTTATGAAATGTGTTGATAATGAGCATTTGACAAGTGTTGACCCTTTAATAAATGCAAGGATCATTTCATCTTTGCGCTATAGAGATGAAACTACGGTGTGAAGAAAACATGCACTGCAATGAACATTTGACACACATCCATCCCCTACTACTATCGCTTAACATGTTTTACTTATGTGTTGGGCCTTAGAAATTGTGACATGAAGAAAACATATGCTACAATGAAAATTTGACACATGTCCATCCCCTTGTCATTGTTGCTCAACATGTTTTGCTTATGTGTTCGACCTTAGAATTTGTCACGTGAAGAAAACATGCATTGTAATGAAAGGGTGACAAGTGTCTAGGTGAGGCCTAGGTGAGGCCTGAAGGAAGCAATCACTTAAGTTATCAATTTTGTATGTGCTCTAAAGTTTTTTTAAAGCATGCTAGGATACATGATCAATAAGCGGTAAAAGGGAGTCGGTTAGAAAATGAAATAAAGGCCATGGAAAAACACTTAAGTGATTGGGATACAAGAGCCAAAGGTCAATGAGCAAACATAGAAAAAAAAAAGTGCAAGGGTATTTGACAAGGTTTTAGGATTTTAGCAAAATTGAAACTTTGCAATTTTGACAAATTTTACACTTTATAACCTTTGAACCTAGTAACAAGGTGTTGAATGGGCATGATAGAAGAGGTAAGACAACTACCAAAGGCATACTTGAGCATTATAGACCCATTGAGATTTCTCAGATCGATTATAACCTATGGGAATAACAAGGGGTGGCACAAAGTGATAACATTTTGGAAACCTCTATGGGAATGACTACCTACTAAGCATGGAGTCCAAGGCCTTATTGGTCCATTGGGAATAGAGTCAAAAAATGGGAACTACAAAAACTAGCCTTCCTCAGAAAACAAAACATGTGTAGACTCCACTTGGAGGAAAATAAAATTACCTAAACTATACATTCCCTTAAGGAGAATGCATGGTGTGTAACCACACTTCTTTGAAAATCAATAACAACTAAACTAATATGTACATCAATTCTCAAAATAATATTTGAGATGAATCCCATTAACTGGGATTAGGAGAGATTCACCCTCTATCTTGGAGAGATGAAAAGTATTGACCTCCTTGTAGTCGACTATGACATATGGGCCACTCCAAATGGCATCAAACTTGGTATGCCTTCTCGCTTTAGCTTTGTCTACATATCATTTCAATACCAAATATCCCTCTTAGAAAACTCTGGTGATAGCTTTCTTGTCAAAATTATTCTTGAACTATGTTTGGTGGGTCTTAAGAGTATGTATACCCTTGTTCCTATTCTCTTCTAGCTTGATTAGCTTAGCCATCCTTACTATCATAACATCATTTTCTTCTAATTCTACTTTTTATGCTAACTCAAGAGAAAGCAACTCTAGGGATAATGGTATCCTTGCTTCTCTTCCATAAACCAACTTGAAGGGAGAATTGTCAATGGCTCTCTTGGGAGTGATCCTCTAAATCCAAAGGATTATCTTTAGCTTGCTATGCCAAGACCTCTGATTATCCTCAATGGTCCTTTTGATTATCCTAATGAGGTTTTTGTTTGAAGACTCAACTAGGCCATTACTTCGAGGGTAATAATTTGAATATGTTTTCAAATATATGCCATGCCTAACTTCCCAATCACTGATTTGGGTACCAAAAAAAACCTTGGCATTATTAGAGATGATGGTGGAAGGGCACCAAAGCTAGTCACAATTCCATCAAGAAAATATAAAATTGAAGTCTCAGTAGCATCCTTTTCTGCAATTATCTTTGTCCACCTACTGAAGTAGTATGTGGTTGCTAAAATCCATTTGTGACCAGCACTAGATGGTGGATTCATCTAAAAGGAAGCCGAGTGAGTGAAAATAGCTTCCTACACTAATCTAAGTAGGGGAGAGTTGCAAATTTTTTCATTTTAACACCTTATACAATTACAGTAAGGAGAAACACATAGAACAAATTAGATAGAGCAACAATAACACATAAACAACAAATACCAGATATACATGGGGAAAACCCTTTCAGGTAAAAAACCCCACCCTCCAAAATCACAGTACTACTATATTAAATCAAATAGAGGTCACAATGTAGCTCTAAGTACAAATATTCTTCAACAAGTGCTTCGAAACAAACACCTGTTCTGCAGTGAATCTAATGACACTTCATTACCTGCAAACAAACTATGCATTCTAGTTTGCAAGGCATACAATATATAGAGAATATAAGCCAAGATAAGCATCTATAAGAGGATAGGAATCCAAATACATGTGGCACAATATCCCACACCATAGACATTAATTTGGACACATGTACAATATTCCCTTACGCCCCTTACAACCATCATAACATGCAATATTCTCTCTCCAAGCTTGGGCACCCAAAATGTGCTCATAATAGCCTATTATAGATGCCTTACAATTGTCATAAATTTTCCATAAAATCTACCACAAAATTTTTCATAGAATTTGTAAGAGAATCCATCATAACTGACCAAAATATTCAATTCTCTTACAACTTATCATAGCCCAACTTTGGTGCCAACTTTCTCCATACATAAAGATGGCTTATGACACATCATAGAATCTATGATAAGTCAAATATTCCAAAATGTGACACCTATGTCCACTTGGGATGATGATGTGCCATCCAGTCACTTCCAATAAGGATGCCACCCAGCGGGTGGGTCCCAATTTATGACTTGACACCATAGGCAATAAAATAATACAAGTAAATAGAATAATGCATTAAATTAATCAATATTATGACTCTAAAGTCGAAACACCTTAATCCCAACATTCTCCCACTTATCGAAGACTTGTCGAGATTCATACATAATCATTTGCTCAAGGCCCCAAGGCCCATGGATTTGAAACACCATATGAACTTCTTTGTGCTCACGGGTTTTGTCAATGCATATACAACATTTTCCAAAGTGTCAACCTTTTCCAAGTTCACCTTTCCATATTCTACCATATCACAAACAAAATGATACCGAACATCGATGTGCTTTGTTCTGGCATGGAAGGTAGGACTATTTGCTAAGCAAATAACACTCTGACTGTTACAACAAACTATAATTTATCCTGCATCTAAACCAATATCAAAACACAATCTCTTAAGCTAAAAAGCTTCTTTACAAACATGAGTGGCTACCATGTACTCTACTTCTATCATGGATAAAGCAATTATATCCTGTCGCTTACTCATCCAATTGATAGCACCACCAAACATCATAAACACTTAACCACTGCTGGATCTTATGTTGTCAATGTCAACTACCTAATTTGAATCTGCGTATCCATGAATACTTACAAAATGTTGAGGTCCAGTAGGATAACCATGAAAACACAAGGCATACTAGAAAGTACCCCAAAAATCTCAACACTCTCTTAGTTGCATCCCAATGCACCCATCCAGGATTAGCCATAAAATGGCTAAGGACTCCCACTGCTTGGGAAATGTCTAGTCTCATACACTCCATTGATACATCAAACTTACAACTGCACTCACATATGGTACTTTGGTCATGTCCTCCATCTTAGTAGGATATTTTGGACAATAATTCACAAAAATCTTTGTCCCCTACTTCACAAGAACAACTAATTGCCAACAATTTGCCATGTTGAATCTCTCCAACACAGAGTTCACATACTTGCTTTGGCTTAACCAAATCTTTTTGTTTGCTTTGTATTTCATGATCTCCATTCCTAGAATGTACCTAGTTGCACCTAGGTCTTTCATCTCAAACTGTGTTGACAACTAAAACTTCAATTCTGAAATCATACTTTTACCATTCCCAATAAACAACATATCATCCACGTATAAAAAATAATGAGAATGTGACCATTATCAAATTTATAATACAAACAATGGTCATATTTAGATCTCTGAAATCCCAATTACAACACATAGGTATCAAACTTCCAGTACCACATTCTGAGACTGTTTCAACCATAAAGAGACTTCTTCAGTTTGCAAACCAATTTTTTAAACCTTTTTCAACAAAATGCTTTGGCAATGACAAGTAAATATCTTCCTCCAAGTCACCATGAAGGAACACTGTCTTCACATCCATCTGTTCCACTTCTAAATCATATGTTGTTGCAAGTGATAACAGGAACTGAATAGATGCCAACTTCACAATAGGAGAGAATATCTCCCCATAATCAATTTCATCCACCCGTGAAAATCTCTTAGTGACCAATTGTGCCTTATGCTTCTCAACACTGCCATCAAGACCACACTTTTTCTTGAAAACCCATTTACAACCAATAGGTTTATGTTCAATAGGAAAAGGTACCAGATTCCAAGTCTCATTTTTCTTTAATGCAACCATCTCTTCATCCATGGCTTTCATCTAGAAATTTGCATCACTCGTAGCCATAACCTCTCTAACAGTCCTAGGCTCATCAGTGTTAGAAATCAAAGAAAAAATGCAATTGGAATCCAATAATGAATAACCAAACCTTTCTAGATGTTTCCTAACACGTGTAGACCTCCTCAATGGTTGAGGTTGAGGTTCTTCTTCTTCTTCAAAACTTTCTAAGCTAATTGAGCTCTCCATATCATCAGGTCCAATAGGAGTGTGTAGTTCATCTTTCTTCGGAGTAGGTGGGATCTAAAATACCTCCTTATTTTATTTCTCTTCTTTCTTTGGTTGCAACTCAATAGTGGAAGGTTTCATCTCTTTTAAAATTGCACTTTTGTTAAAGAGAACCTTTTGAGCTTGTGGATCCCAAAGATTGTACCCTTTCGCACTGACACCATAACCGATAAAGATACACTTAACTGCCTTGTTCTCCAACTTCAATTTCTTAATCGAAACATAAACATAATCTTAGCAACCAAATACTCTAGATGTCTCAACAAAGGATTTTTACCAAATCACACCTCCATGGGTGTCTTTCCAACAAGAGCTGATGTAGGGGATATGTTAATCAAATAACATGCAGTGGCTACTACTTCAACCTAGAACTTTTGCTCAAGGATAGCACCACTCAACATACTCCTAGCCCTCTCCATCAACATTATGTTCATCCTCTTTGCAACTCCATTTTTCTATGGAGTGTTGGGAGTTGTCTTATATCTTTCAATCCCCTGCTCTTTATAGAACTTGTCAAACTTTGTGGAACAAAACTCACCACCATTTTAATTCCTCAAACACTTAATCTTTCTGCTAGTTTTATTTTCTACCAAGGCCTTAAACTCCTTAAACAGACTAAAGACTTTAACTTTACTTATGAGAAAATAAACAAATTTCCTTCTACTATAATCATCTATGAAAGAAACAAAATATATAGATTTTGATAATTAAGGAACATTCACAGGACCAGACACATCTGAATGAACATAGTCTAAAACCCTAGAAGACTTGTGAGAACTACAGTAAAAAAAACACTGTGTTGCTTTCCATAAATACAATGTTCACAAAAGTTGAACTCGATATTACAATCATCAAGGCCTTCAATAAGGCTCTTATTTTTTAGTGTTCTACGACCCTTCTCACCAATGTGACCAAGTCATGGTGCCATAACATTGTCTTCTCTACAAGAAGCTTCATTTCCATGGAATGAGCACCTTAGGTACCCAAAATGCATGACCATTAATGTAGCTTCAACACGCTTCTTTGCTACCAAATCTGATGGTGAGGATGAAGAATCCAAAGGTCTCTTCTTCAATACATCAAAAGAACTATTGCTTTGTACTATGCATGCATCCAGCTTGTACAAAGTGCCAAATTGAACACCCTTAGCCAGCACCATAGCTCCTCTTGTCATATTGCATCCTCCACCAGAGAAAACAACTTGCACTCACAAATCATTTAGTTTACTTACAAAAAGTAGGTTTCATGCCAAACTAGGATATGCAAGTCACCATCAATCCCCTCACTCTTCCATCAAGAAATCTGATTTTGACTCTTCTATGACCAACGATCTTTAGGTGAGAGTCATCAACCAAGTACACCTTCTCGCCATTGTACTCTCCATACTTAAAAAACCAACCTCTATGAGAGGTCATGTGAAAGGATGCACCCAAACCTATCAACCACACATATTCTGATGCATGGGTTGCCAAGGTTGTAATACATGCTTTTGCTTCATCTTGGGATGATTTGTCAGATTCAAAATTGGAGAAAGACTTCTTTTTTCTTCTTCTTCTTCTTCTCCTTGCAATCTTTTTGAAAGTGACTAGTTTTGCCATAATTCCAACATTTTTCATTGGAATTCTTACCAGAAGACTTAGATCTCCCTGAAGACTTTGATTTAGATTTCTTGTCCTTCTTTTTTCCTTTATCCTTCGATTTGCCATGAATAGTAAGGGCATCCTTAGCCATCTTGAAAGACTTTCTCCACATCTCTTTAGATAACAGTGAAGCAACCACCTCATCTATCTTGAAAGTGGTTGTTGTTATTCTAATAGCCATCACCAAGTGATCCCATGAGTCTAGCAATGAACATAATAGGAGCATGCAACAGTCTTTTTTGTCAATATTATCTCCAACATAACCCAATTGAGAAATCAACATGTTGAAGGCATTTAGGTGGTCTACCAAAGATCCTCCACCTTCCATATTCAAAGAATACATCCTTCTTTCTCATGAATAGCTTGTTTACCAAGGATTTATCATGATAAACATCTCCAAGTTTCTTCCACAAAGAAGCAACGATCTTCTCTTCATGAATATCTAGGAGAATGAAATCAACCAAACATATTCTAATGATACCCTTGGCTTTCTGATCCATGAGCTCCCAATCTTCTTGTTTCATGCTCGATGGCTTGGCTCCAAAAATTGCAACCCATAGATCACAATCTACAAGCATATCTTTTATCTTGATCTTCCAAAGCTCAAAGTTATTGTTGTTCAACTTCTCCATCTCAATCATTCCATATGTGCTCTTCATCTCTTTTCCTACAACAAGTTCACAAAATACACTTCTACAAAACTCCCATTGAAACAAAGATCAACTAAAAAAACCCTTCTAACCCAACAAAGGAATCAAGGTTGCCCAAGCTCTGATACCAACTGAAAGGAAGTTGGGTGAGTGGAAAAAAATTCCTACACCAATCTACATAGGGGAGAGTTACAAAAAAATTCCTTTTAACACCTTATATAGTTACAGTAAGGAGAAACACATAGAAAGAATGAGATAGAACAACAAGAACACATAAACAACAAACACCAGATATACATGGGGAAAACCCTTTTTGGTAAAAAACACTACCCTCCAAAAGCACAATACTATTGTATTAAATCAATTAGAGGTTACAATGTAGCTCCAAGTACAAAGCTTCTTCAACAAGTGCTTTGAAACAAACACTATTCTAGAGTGAATCTGGCAGCGCTTTGTTACCTGCAAATAAACTATGCATTCTACAATGCAAGGCATATAATGTATAGAGAATACAAGCCAAGAGAAGAATCTAGAAGAGGATGGGCATCCAAATACACATGGCACAATATCCTATGCCATAGACATGCATTTGGACACATGTATGATATTCCCTTAAACCCCTTACAACCGTCATAACATGCAATATTCCCTCTCCAAGCTTGGGCACCCAAAATTTTCTCATAATAGCCTATGACAATTGCCTTACAATAGTCATAAAATTTATCATAAATCTACCATAAAATATGCCACAAGATCTATCATAGAATCCATCACAATTGACCAAAATATCTAATTCTCTTAAAACCTGTCATAACCCAACTTGGGTGCCAACTTTCTCCACGCATAAAGATGCCTTATGACACATCATAGAGTCTGTAATATGTCAAATATTCTAAAGTGTGATGCCTATGTCCACTTGGGATGATGATGTGTCATCCAATCACTTTCAACGGGGATGCCACCCAACTGATAGGTCCCAATTTATGACATGACACCATAGGTAATTAAATAATACAAATAAATAGAATTGAATAATACAATAAACTAATCAATATTATCACTCTAAGATCGAGACACCTTAATCCCAACATCAACATACCTATAAAATCTAAAGCCCACAATGTAAATGGCTGGTCCACCTAAATGGGATGAAGAGGAGGGGCAACCAACCTTTGCTTTCTAGAAAAGAAAGCACACTTCTTACAATTTCTTATCCAGATATGAGCATCATTAAATAGGGTTCACCAATAATACCCAACCCTCATTATTTTAGAAGCAATGGTCCTTGTAGAAAAATGATCGTCTAAAGAGCCATCATGGAACTCCTCTAACTATCTGCTGACTTGATTTTGTTTTATGCACCTTAACAACACTCTATTGAGGTCTTTTCTAAAATTATGCCATCCACTATGGCATGGGGGACAAATTGTGATTTGAAGTATCTTCTTTTGGTCCTATTTAGATCTGGAGGATATCTACCTTACTGCGAAAAGGTAGTCATATCATTCACCCAACTGTTTTGATTTTCAATGTTGAGTATTTGGTACTCCTATAACACAAGGCCAACCTCTGTAGGAGTCTCCAATGCCAAGACAAGCTACTCACGTAATCCCTTGCCTCTCAGAAGTTTGGTGATCTTAATAGAAATGTCATACACCATCACTTTAGTGACCCATCCAACTCTTTTTTCACTAATATCTTTGCTCAACATAAATTTTTTGATGTTGGCATGAGGGACCATTAATTTAATCCTATTGTTAGACAACATGTGTCTAATTTTTTTTAATTCCCTAACAACAACAAGGATCTATTTCTCAACATAGCTATACTTGATCTCATAATCCTTAAGTCCTTTGCTAAAGAAGGCAATAGGTTGTTCCAGATTTTTAGTGTTTAGTTGTGTCAAGACAACTGATAGGCTTGCTTCTCCCCCAAAAGTGTAAAGAATGAATTCCTTGTCATAGCTAGGATTGATAAGGGTGGGAGCTTGATAAATTACTTGTTTTATAGCTTCAAATCTATCTTTACTTTCTTTTGTCCAATTGAAGACCATATTTTTTTAGCATGGAAGTGAGAGGCTTTACCAAAGAAACAAGGTCGGGAATGAATCTTCTAACAAAATTAATTGTTCCTAAGAAGCTAAATGTAACCCCTCCTTGTGGTTGGGGAGTGGAATAGATAGGATGGACTCTGGACTCTCTAGATCAATGGCCAAACCATCTTTAGAAACAATGTGTCCAAGTAATTTCCCATGGTCAGTGGCAAAGACACACTTTTTTGGGTTTAGGGAAATGCCATAATCCCTACACTTATCCAAGACTTGCTCAAGGTGGTTGAAGTGATCACTTGCATGTTTTGAAAATATTATTATTTCATCCAAGTAGGCCAACACAAATTATTCCTAATACACCTTGAAATTCCATACTCATACGCATACTCAAACACATTGTTAGTGCAACTAAACCGAAGTCTGAAAGAGAAGTAATACTTCTCCTTACTTGGAGATACCAATATTACACTAGCACCTACACCATTCTTGTTTCTAGAGCCATAAAAAAAACTTCCACAACCCCTCTAGATCTCCTTGAATTTTCATGAGATTGGGGATAGGATTATCCTCTTTATGAATGCAATAAGTGCCAAGAACAGTTTCCTCTATTTTAATGAGTGGGTCAAACTAAAACACATTACCCTATTCATCTAGTAAACAATCAAGAACCTCCTCCAAAGAGTAACAGGCTCATGAACAAAGCACTCATCCTTTTGATCATGCAATGTGCAATTCATATTTATTAGGCTAGGAGTGTAGGGTTCAATAGAATCCTTTGCAATAGGATCAACTTTAATGGTAATTTTGCTACCATACTTGGTCCTAAATAGCATGCAAGACCAATTAGAAGATAAATATCCACCTATCTTAGTAATGAACTCTCTTGACAAACATATGACAAAGAAGGCAAGGAAATCTATAACCGAGATTTCTTTCAACACTGTATAGCTAGGGCATGCTTCATTTGATTGGCTTAGACCACAAAAATTTTCCTCATGCCAATTAATCAATGTAGAGTATCCTAGCATGTGATCTTGCCTACTAGTAGCTACTTGATTTGCATCAAATTATTGTCCTAAAGTTGAGGGTTCATTTTGAACCATTAGAGTTTATACAAACTCTCCATTTTGACATAAATTTTGATTATGTGGTTGATTGCATGGGTAACACCTATTATGTTCTTGAGATAAGTTATTCTAAACCAAAACAAGAGCCCTTGAAGTGTTATTAGTGGTTGGATTTATACTATTCAAGGGTTTGGCATAATTTTATTGATTTTTACCTTGATATGGCTATCTATTTTGCTTATGATTTTGACTTTGTAGTTGGTAAGGTCTATTGTTTTGAGCTTATTTCCTCTTTATTGTCACTAAATCACTACCAAAATTCTACAATAAGGCTTTAACTTCATGTAATTCATTTGAAGGTGTAGCAGAAATAGATGGTTGACTAGTAGATGAAATTGGAATAGGGGCCAAAGTGAGTTGTTGAGGAAGAAAATATGGAAATAAAGGCATTGGTGGCCTTGGAGCTATTTTCCTAGCTTGTATTCAACAATTCTCTATCCTAATGGAAATTTCATATGCATTTGGTATGGTCACTCAACCCATAGATTGTATCATAATAGCCACATCACTGTTAAGAGCCCTTAAATAGTGTAGGAAGGCATACTTGAGAAAAGGCTTCACCAAGGTAGGGATTTTATCCCAAGTCTTCTAAAATTTGAATTTTAAATCTCCCATGAATTCATGGGGTGCCCTTTTAATTGTTGTCAACTGCTCCACCAAGGACAAGTGATCACTCTTGTCCTAAAATTATTCATATACCTTTTCACTTAACTCATCCCAATTGTGAATAGAGTTAGGTTGAAAACCTTTGTACCATTATAATGCTTTTCCTTTCAAGGATGTGGCTAGGAGTCTAATAGCCACATTATCTTCTATGATATTAAGTACGAAGCATATTGGCCACATATTGAATGTGTTCTATTGCAGTTGTGGTTATCTCACCAATGAAATAAGGAATAATTTTTAAAGCATTCACTAGTATGTCATCCCTTTGGGCTAACACAAGAAGGCTACCACCATTAAAAGTGACAAACACTTGATTTCTAGAGACAACCATATAGAATAATGGCATGTTTATTTCGTGGTAGGAGTTCTAGATTGATGCAATCTACTGAATGGAGGTGTGGATTGAGCTCTAAGATATGGAGTTACAAAACCCCTGCTTCTCCTTATAGGTGATAAATAATATTTATTTATTCTTCTATAAGTAGAAAATAATAGTTCGATGTATTAAAAAATACCTCTAGAAGATGCCCTTGTTTGAGTTATGGCCATGAATTTGCAAGTTTGATCTGAAACCAAGATTACTGAGTTGCTACAGAGTCACCAAATTTGATTATAGACTAGGTACTTTGATGAATGCCTCTTCAAGGCTGAAAATGCTAAGAGCAGCACCACTCTCTCAACAAGATGAAATAAAGTTCATCAAACTGTCCCATCAGGCAATGCTAAAAATTGTTGTCACGTAAAATTGCACCCTACTAAACAAAGGCTTAACATTCCAATGACACAATGGAATTGGCCTCAAGGTGTGGGACCTTGCAAAATGAGGTCAAGTCTCTAGAAAAGGCTAAATTCCTCTCGAAATTAGGTGCAACAGTAACAGTCCAACCTAGCTTATGAATTTCTATCACTACTACTATTCTACCATATCATAGAGGGAAAGGGAGAAAAACAATGCATAAAACAGGAAATGGAGATGATACACTAAGATTAGAACTTGTTTCTTCTTACTTTAAACAACACAATACATTAATGAAAATAACCAAATGATTTACACATTTCTCTATTATGTCAATTTCGAGGGATAACATGGAGGTTAGGGTTTACAAGGTGTTGAAAGGAAAGGAATGTTCACAAAACATCAACTACAACTAATTTTAACGCAACATGCAAGTATAGGAGATGACAAAACAACATTCGAACATGAAGGAAAAGAGGTTTACACAACATATCCAATAAGATAGAGGTGAAATGAATAATTTTCATTAATACAAAGGTATAAAGCTAATTTTACAGTTACAACATGCAAGGATTATACAATTTTTCTAGAGATAATCCAAAGAAGAACCCTTATAATGAGCAAAAAATTGCCTT
This sequence comes from Sequoiadendron giganteum, assembly GCA_007115665.2. Taxonomy (NCBI): domain Eukaryota; kingdom Viridiplantae; phylum Streptophyta; class Pinopsida; order Cupressales; family Cupressaceae; genus Sequoiadendron; species Sequoiadendron giganteum. Next base: position 723,213,334 of record CM021100.1, read on the forward strand.
TTATACATCTATAGATTTCCAGAAGACATAGCATGTGACTGGGTAGAAAACCCTAGCTGAAACTCTTTACAAATCAGGTATAGACATTTGGACCTCAAATACCAAGTTGAAATCTTTCCATAATGGCCTTAACACCATAACCATACCTCTCCATTCACAATTCTGTAGATGAAAATTAGAAACTCTCGTGAAATCCACATCTAAATCATGGTTAGGAATGACCTTTTGACAGATTTATTTTGTAACTATTAATGAGGCATGTAAACCATTTTTTTTCCATTTGGAGTTGGTAGATAATGCATTTAAAATCATTCCTATAGCTCCTCAAAATCATATTTGGTAGCTAGAGATGTCTTTGCAACATTACTGCTTATTTCTCACAAACCAAGAGCACTCAACTATTTGTTGCTCAAGTTTAAATGTGGGTCGTAGATCTTTGAATGTTGTGGCATGATGGACAAACAATGCGTTCTCAAGGTATACCACATAAGTAATTTGAAAATCATTTGGTAAAAATGTGGTATATTAAAACTACACATTAAATGAGAAATGGACACATGTCTCCTTGCCTCAACTGCCAAGGTATCAATATGTTAAAAGAATATTTGATTTTTGAAATGTGTTGATGATGAGCATTTGAAAAGTATCAACCCTATAAGAGATGCAATGATAACTCATTTTGTCTTTGCACTGTAGAGATGAAACTGCGGTGTGAAGAAAACATGCACTGCAATAAACATTTGACACACGTTCATCCCCATGCCATTGTTGCTCAATGTGTTTTTCTTATGCACTAGGCCTTAAAAATTAGAATGTGAAGAAGACATGTGCTGCAATGAACATTTGACATGTGTCCATCCCTCTGTCGCTCAAAACATTTTTCTTATGCATTAGGTCTTAGAAATTGTGGCATGAAGAAAACATGTGTTGCAATGAACATTTGACACACATCCATCCCCTTTCCGCTATCACTCAACACATTTTACTTATGTGTTGGGCCTTAGAAATTGTAGTGTGAAGGAAACAACACTACAATGAAAGGGTGTTAGGTGTCTAGGCAAAGCTCGAAAGAAGTGGTCACTTAAGTTGTCAATTTTGCATGTGTTTTAAATTTTATTTTAAAGCACACTAGGATACATGACCGATAAGCAATAAAAGGGGACCAGTCAGAAAATGAAATAAAGGCCATGAAAAAACACTTAAGGAATTGGGATACAGGAGCCAAAGGTCAATGAGCAAACATAAAAAAAGTGCAAGGGTTTTTGGCAAGGGTTTAGGGTTTTAGAAAAATTGCAACTTTGCAATTTTGACATCTTTTACACTTGAAAACCTTTGCACCTGACAATAGGGCATTGAATGGGCATGATAAAAGAGGTAACACAACTACCAGAGGCATACCTGAGTATGATAAACCCATTGAGATTTCTTAGATCGATTATAACCTATGGGAATAACGAGGGGTGACACAAAGTGACAACAATACAATTGATGAATTCAAAATGCTTTAATTGGATGTTGAATAAATAACATTGTTAGCTAATGTGTTTCCTTCTATTGAATATTTCTTGGTCAAGTTTAAGTATTCGCTTTCTTGACTTAAGGGTTTTGGTAAAACAAAAATAAATAAAGAGTGTGTCTTCTTGGTTTTGTGAAAGATAAAAGGCCCCTATCAAATTTTTTCTTCTACTTTTGACTCTATCATGGATGCTCTTGGAACAAAATTATTAGTGCCTACTTTTGAACAATTTTGTGATAGAGTCGCATGAGAATAATCTAAGTTAATCTCAATGGATTCTATCACCTCTTCAAGATTTCAAGCACTAGTTGTCTAATCATCTAAGGGAAGAGGTAAGAAGTCTACTAACAAACCTAAGGAAAAATCAACTTCAAGAAATGAGTAATCATCTAAGCAGAAGAACAAAATTGATACACAAGTCACACCCTCTTCATTTTCAATAAATAATACTTTCAAATCATAGCAAAAAAATAAAGGACCATGTACTTTGTATGGATTATATAATCATAATATAAATTTTTGTTATAAGAGGATTGCAACTTTAGAAGAAACCATGAAGAAACACAACATTGATATTCCCAAACCTAATAAGGGATATGCACCTATAACTAGATGTTTGGATTCATCCATAGACTGTTGGATCATTGACTTAGGAGCCTCACATCACATGACTCACTCACATGATCTTCTTGAACTATTTTGTATAGTACTACTTCTTAGATTTTAGTGGGACACTCTTGGGTAAGTGCACCAATCTATGAAGTATAAGTTTACATTTGCATATGGACATTTACTTTCTTATACTTTAAGTTATATTACATGTATATAGGCAGGATGTTTGAGAGTGGTTTCAGATCTCTAGGAATTATAATGCAAATTCTAGTTTTTGGAAGATCTTAAAAATTTCAGACTTAGTCAAATTTTAGTAATCAACAATTCAAATTTCAGTAACCAAGAGGTCAAATTTAAGTAGTCAGCAAGTTGTATCAACTTTTTCTCTCCTTCTCTCTACTCTCTCTCTCCACTCCCTCTCTCTCTCTCTCCCTTGCTCTCTCTCTCTCTCTCTCACCTCTCTATCTCCTCCCTACATCTGCCTCCCCCCTCCCCTCTCTCTCTTTACCTACCTCTCCCTCCATAACTTTGTATCTCACTTATGTCTCCCTCCCTACCTCTTTCCCTCTCTACTCTCTATCTCTCCTCTCCCTCCCTCTACCGACATCTCTCTCTCACTCTTTATCCCTCTCTTCCCCCACTTTCTCTCTAACTCTCTCCTCTCTATCTCATAACTCTCTCTCCCTCCCTCTCACTCTCCCCTCTCTATCTCACCACTCTCTCTATCTCTCTCTCTCATACACAAACCTCTATCTAGCTCGCTAACACTCCCTCCCTCCATCCTTCCCTCTCTACTTCTCTCTATCTCTCCTCCCCCTCCCTCTCTTGACCTCACCCTCCCTCCACTTCTTTTTGTCTCTCCTCCCAATCTCTCTCACTATTGTCCCTCCCTCCCTCCCTCCCCTCTTTCTCTCTCAATCAATAGTTTTCTCTCTCTCTCACTCATACACACACCTCTATATCCCTACCTCTCCCTCCCCTCTCTACTCTTTATCTCTCCTCTCCCTTTCCCTCTCTATACATACCTCTCCCTCCATAACTCTCTCTCTCCATACCTCTCTATCTCACTTATGCCTCCTTCCCTACCTCTTTCCCTCTCTACTCTCTATCTCTCTTCTCCCTTCATCTACCTACCTCTCTCTTTGTCTCTTCATCCCTCTCTTTCTCTCTCACTCTCTCCTCTCTATCTCACCATTATCTCTATCTCTACCTATCACCCCCTCCTCTCTAAATCACCATTCCCTCTCTCCCATTTTCCCTCCTTCCCTCTCACTCCCTCCTCTTTAAATCACCATTCTCTCTTTATCCCACTTTCCCTCATTCCCTCTCTATGTCTCACTTATCCCTTTCTACCTCTCCCTCCCTCCAGCCTCCCTCTCTCTCTTTATCTCTATTTCTCATTCTCTCCTTACCTCTCTACTCTCTATCTCACCACTCTCTCCATCTCACTCTCCCTCCTTCCCTCTCTCCCTCCTATCCATCCATCTCTCCTTCCCTCTCTACCTACCTCTCCCTCCACTCCCTACCACTCTCTCCCTCACCCATCTTTCTCTCTTACTCTCTTCTTCCTCTCTACTCTATATCTCTACCCCTTCCTTTGTCCCCTCATTTTCTCTCCTCTCACTCTCTCTCCCTCTCACACACACTCACCTCTATCTCCTCCTTTCCTCTCCCACCATCCCTCCACTCTCCACTTCTCTCTATCTATCATCTCTCTCTACATCTCCTTCCCTCTATATTTATCTTTATCTCCCCTCTCCCTCTCTTTACCCACTTCTCCCTCCATCACTCTATATCTCAACCGTCTCTCTCTCTCTCTCTCTCTCTCTCTCTCTCTCACACACACACACACACACACACACACACACACACACACACACACACACACACACACACACACACACACACACCTCTATCTCCTCCTTACTTGTCCCTCCCTCCCCTCTCTAATTCTCTCTATATCTCCTCTCTCTACATCTCCTTCCCTCTCTACCTATATTTATCTCCCCTATCCCTTTTTTTACCTACCTCTCCCTTCATCATTCTATATCTCACCTATGTTCCCCTACCTACCTAGGGTTGAGGTATTAAGGGTCAAGGGTTGAGAATTGAGGGTTGATGGTTTAATTTATAGGGTAGAGGGTAGAGGGTAGAGGGTTTAAGGGTTGAGGGTTGAGGGTTGAGGGTTGAGGGTTGAGGGTAGAGGGTTTAAGGTTCGAGGGATTAATGGTTGAGGGTTGAGGGATTAGGGTATAGAGTTTACTTGGGTTTAAGGGTTGAGGGTATAGGGTTGATGGTAGAGGGTATCGAGGTGAGGGTGACCTATTTAAGGGTTTAAGGGTTGAGGGTATAGGGTTAAGGGATTAGGGTAGAGAGGGAGGGAAGGATGGAGGGAGAGATGGAGGGAGAAGTGAGATAGAGAGAAGGAGAGAAGAGGAGAGAGGGATAGAGATATATGAGGGTTGAGGATCTAATGTATAGGATAGAGGGTTGAGGGTAGAGGGTAGAAGGTTTAAGGGTTTAGGGTTGAGGGTAGAGGGTTTAGGTATAGGTTTAAGGGTCTATGGTTGAAGGATTAGCGTTGAGGGTCTAATGTATAAGGTAGAGGGTATAAGGGTTGAGGATTAAGGGATTAAGGGTTGAGGGTTAAGGGTTTAATGGTTTAGGGTTTAAGGGTTTAGGGTCAAGAGTTTAAGGATGAGGGTATAGGGTTGATGGATTAGGGTTCAGGGTCCAACATATAGGGTACAAGGTGTAGGGGTTGAGGTTTTAGGGTTAAGGGTTTAGGATTGAAGGTAGAGGGTTGAGAGATGAGGGCTCAAGGGGTAAGGGTTGAGGGATTATGGTTGAGGGTTGAGGGTATTGGGTTGAGTGTAGATGGTAGAGGGTTTGGAGGTTTAGGATTTAAGGGTTGAGGGTTAAGGGTTTAGGGTATAGGGTTGAGTGTTCAAGGTTTTAAGGGTTGATGGATTAGGGAAGAGAAGGTGGGATGGAGGGAGGGAGAGATGGAGGGGGAGTCTTGAGAGAGAGAGGGATGAAGTAGGAGAGAGATAGAGGTTAGATGGTTAAGGGTAGAGGGTAGAGGGTTTAAGGGTTAAGGGTTTAGGGTTTAGGGTTAAGGGGAGAGGGGAGAGAGAGTGAGTGAGTGAGTGAGTGAGTGAGAGAGACCTGAGAGAGGGAGAGGGGGTAGGAGGGAG